>VRLP01001331.1:0-135576 GCA_009660295.1 Lophius piscatorius | reverse complement strand
TCTCTCTCTCTCTCTCTCTCTCTCTCTCTCTCTCTCTCTCTCTCTCTCTCTCTCTCTCTCTCTCTCTCTCTCTCTCTCTCTCTCTCTCTCTCTCTCTCTCTCAGAAAGGGGCGAGCAATATTCTGATGTGTCTTTTTTCATTCACTTTTACCGTCCCGCCTAAAGGGAGGAATTTGCGAGCAGTTTTGCTTAATGTGCGTCGGCTGTTATCTCATGGGCGTGTTTACCCTGGCGTACACACTCAGCAGTGGATCTGCACCATGTGGCTCTGCCCACAACCTCCGGCCTCGCATTCCCTGTCCTTCCCTGACCTAAGTCATGCACACCCCCTCCAATCAGTGCTCTGTAATATGATGCGTGTCTTCCTGTTTTTCTCCCTCCCCCTTTTAAACTCGGTCTGCCGGACCGCGTTGCCTCGGTACCGTACATGAGCGATACCCTTTATACTTATGTTCAGTGTTGGGACGCAACCAAGTACATTTACTCAAGTACAGTACTTGATTATTTCATTTTTCTTTTGCTTCTTCATACTTTTACTTTGGTGGGAAATATTGCACTTTATATTCCACTACACTTTTCTCACAGCTGTAGTTACTTTTCAGACTGCAATTTATTTTTTGTACCGCATTGATTCTGAATGTTTCTGCAAAGCCGAAAGTGCTTCTTTACGGCTTAAGAAACTTCTCCTACTTCTAAAGAGGAATACCTCCAAAAAAGAGGTTTTGTGTTTATCTTTCTTTGTTTGTTAGCTGGCAACGCAGTGGAATAACTAATGATTGAATCTGGATGAATTTTGACCCAGAGTTAGGTTTTGGCATATCCAAGAGATGATTCAATTTTGGTTACGTCATGACTTCATAACATGATGTCATAATCACGATTTCATAACCATTGTTAGACAGAGCTCTTATTGAGTTTTTTTGCAACAACTCATAAATTAGTGCTGGATTTGAATGAATTCTTTTTACATATAATAAGAACAGTTTCGTAACCCTATGGAGATAAGGCACTTTCGCGGTTTTTGGCCTTGACCCTCTTAGTAATGGATTGATTTAGTTGAAATGTGGTTGTTAAATGAATCGTTGCATCCTAGTTTGACAAACTGGAAATGATGGACTTTGAATGTTTGTCCAGAACTAAAAGTGTTTTTTTTATGGCTCGAAAAAGTTCTCCTATTTCTCAAGATGATAAAATTATTTACAAACTGTCCTCTATTAACTGAAAACAGGCTGATCGCATGAAAAGTTGATCTACTACATCGTTCTCAATGGAGAGTGATTCTGTGAAACGGCTATGATATTGTAGCTTCATCTACTTAACAGATAAAGTAGTCAGATTACATCGTCCTGTAACATCTACAGCAGTAATAGTAATTCAGTGTAATAGTAAAACACTGTTGCACTTTTGCTTGTACAGAACATTTTTTCTGATAAAATGTTCATACTTTTACTTAAGATTTTAAATAAATGACCTTTACTTGTGGTGGAGTATTTTCACAGCAGTTATTAGTACTTTCTTTCAAGTAAAGGATCTGGATACTTTGAACACCAGCATGCTTATGATAATGACATTTGTGTGTTTGGTGGCAAACGCTGAACTTCTTCCCACACTGCTAAGACTTGAAGTGGAGCTAACCTTCTGAAGTCTGTCAGCGTTGATCTCCGCCTCGATGCCAACAAGCTTTTTCCAGATGCACTAACAGGCTCCGGGCCCCGTGACAACAGGAGATACTGTTTGGATCCCTCACTCGGACATGTGCACATAAGTGTTTATTGGGTGTGTGTGGATGAACAGAGTGGGAGGAAGTGCATGACCAATTGACCTAAAAGAAGGGGGCCAGGGAGGAATAAAGCTGTGGGCCTCTTCCTCCCCTCTGGTGTCCCCCCCCCCACCTCAACCATGTTTAGCTCTCTCCAGGGGAACCCTTGAGTCCGTCTGAAGGAATTCCTCCCGGATCCAGTTATCGGATAATGGGCGGATTTAAAGTACTCTGCGGCTCATTAGTCCGAAGGTCATTGTCCCTTCACTGTTTACTTTCCTCGCTGCCTGATAGTTATTCTGCTTCAATTATCCTCTTCCGTTCGCCTCTCAAGTTACTTCTAATCACCTTATAATCAAATGAGATTCCTTTTTGCTGATATGACGTTACTAGATTTCGTTTCATTCTATTCGCTATCGTTACTCTCGCCATATTAACTGAAAAGCTATTAGGCACCAACAACAACAACAGAAACAATGGTGGGCTATCTTGTGGTTATTCTGGTGTATTGGCTTTCAGAGGTTGCAGTGCCAACTACTGACCTGGTATGCTTACTGCATACTCATGTGCACAGGGATTGTTTTCACAACATTGTTGATGAGCAAAGGAATAACCTTTGTCTTTAGCAAAACAGATGTCAAGTAAATGGGAACTCAAACATATGACATCATTGTGAAAATTATCCTCATCCATACAGATGCATTAAAATATTCAAACATGTAATATGTATGTCTGGCCAGTAGTTGTCACACTAATTAATACGAAAAGTTTCTTATACTGCGAAGTGAGTAAACTAAAAGCTTGAAAACATTATTCTGGACAGTGAAGTGGAATTGCTACCCAGTCTGACCCTGGACTAGAACGCCATTATTGTTGTTGATTGACCTCTGCATGGCTATTAGGCTGAAACATGATAACTTAGCATGAATTCAGGCCCTATGATCACAGTTCTCATGGTCACGGTATTAATGACGTTTTCTACAGCTTGTAGTATGAAACCGGGTTTCAAATATTTGCAACTTAAGCTTTGTAAAATGTTCTTGTCATGTCAACGAACGCCCTAACCACAACATGACGTTTCTGTTCTCTGTAAAGAAATAGTTGCCATATTATAGGGTTGCAGCAGTTTCCAGTTTCATGGTATACAACGGGGTAAAATTGGATGGTTATCATATGTTTTAGACGTGCTATTTACCAGTTTTATTAAGACACAGAGAGAATTCCATATAATCATCTCTATAATTGCCTGCCAGACTCCATGCTGGGCGCCTCAGACTCATGCAGCAGAGTGAAGCGAGGCCGATTGCTGAAAAAGCTGGTTCTGCTAGAAAGGAGTTAGAACAAACGATGACATCAAAGAGCTGTTTGGATGGCAGGAAGTGGGCAATATTAGGCAGGTGGTTTAAATGTTCTGGCTGATCGGTGTCTTGATTAGCATAATCACTTGCTATGGGGGCGGCTGTAGCTCAGTGGGTAGAGCGGCCGTTTCCCCATCGGAAGGTAGCCTGTTCGAATTCCCACAGGTTCCACTTGTTGTAGGGTCCTTGAGAAAGACCCTGACACCCTAGCCTTCTGGGATTTCAGAAAGAATTTCACTATGTTGTACTGTGTATGAATGTATGTGATCAATAAAGGATTTCTTCTTCTGTTGTTGACCCCCTGAAATAGCAACTTTGGCAGAGAGATATTTGCTCAAACTTAAATGTTCTCTCTCTCTGTGCCGTGGATACAAACGGTCCTAAACTCTTAGGCTACATTGTGTAATTTAAGAAATAGACTATGCGTCTGAATGTTTTGCCTGCTTAAGGAGCTGGTGTCAGACCTGATGAGACACAGCCAGAAGTATCTGTTGGCTGGGGTCGATTCCCTTTATCGGTGAAGGAGCTGTGAACATAAGCAACCACCTCGGTGTCCTTGATGCTGCTGCTGCTGCTGCCCAGACAATCTGATTGATGGCTGTAGGAGGACCCTCTGGCACCTCAATGGGTATCCGATGGCGTCACTGTCGAGGGCACATCCCCTCAACTGCAGGACTCGTCGTTCCTGAATGCACATCCCTTCACCTCAGTTCACTCTGAGCAGTGACTTTGCATTATTGCAGAGAACTGTTTGACGTCTTCTTTCCACCGTTGAAAACTTGTTCTTTATTGCGCAGGCCTGACCCGAAGTCCTCTTTCATATCGACCCACTAGATGGATTTAAAAGCACCTTCTCATGTGTGATTTTAATTTAAAGTCTTGCCCAAGGACACTACAATCAGTACTCGGACCCAACTCAACCCAGTTCTAGATGTTCGAATATTCGAGTAGCGATGACTTTATACGGTTTTGTTCAGTCACAAAAATATTTTCCCTTGTTTTTACCGACACCAACTAAGACAAAAGGGTAAAACAGGAGTTTTAAAAAAAATAGATTTTAAGGATTGGGAACCAAAAATAACAATGCAATAATACATGGGGGAAACCTCAATTTAATCATTTATTAAAGTCAGAAATATTTACATTAATAAACATAACTAGTAAATTAAAGCATTTGCAAGAAAATCAACCAATTTGTAAACACCTTGACAATAAATAAGAGTGAAATGAAGTTTAAAGAAGTGATCTTTTAGGATGAAATCCCCTCTTCATTCTCCTTAATATCACATTCCACTTACTGTGGGGCGGGGCTTAAAGGGCCATTTTACCATCAGCGGATCTTTTGCTAGAGGAGCTCGTCAAGAAACAAGAGTCTATAGTAAACTTTGTGCACCCAAATTATCAGACAAATTATCAGCACTCGAAAAAACGCAATCTATAAACCAAAATTGTGTGATAAATGGAAATGTGTGAAAAACGAACAGTACCAACACTGGTGAGCAGCTGCTGATGTTGCGGCGACACACCTGCAGACATGTTTGATTCTGCCAATTTTGATACTAGAGAGGGAGCCGGTCTAACGAGCTTCCTTGTTACACTGTAATGTTGAGTTTAACAGTACTGCCTTGAACTTGGTTTGTAAAAGTGCCACTGATGTGAAGCGACTGCTAATGCAGAGGTCTGCTGAAGGCAGCTGATCGGAAGGTTTGTGATGTCACCCATCCTGGCAGGACCTATTTTTTTCCAAAGAGGATTCCTGTAATTTAGTTCTATGTGGCCTGAGGACAGACAGTCTTGTTGGCACATGGTGTCGAGTCATTTCAGGTCCTCTACTCAGCATCTGGCTCTGCCTTTTTCATCCTGCACCATTGTCCCCCAAAGAGAGATAGAGGAGGGGCGCTGCTTCATCTTCAAGGGAGGCTTCTCCATCTGTGTCCCCCCCCCAGGGTTGCTAGTTGCTGCAGAAGAACTCTGCAGTGTTTCAAGGCTGATTAAGACCTTGTTCAAAAAGAGTGAAAGAGTTTGGCCGGTCATGGAAAGGTTGAATCACTTTGAACTGAATGGTCCCTGACCATTCATACAGGAGGGATTTTAAGTAGGCCTTTGTGTCTGTGTGTGTGTGTGTGTGTGTGTGTGTGTGTGTGTGCGTGTGTGTGAGCCAGCATGCACACAAATCCCACAGGTTTTCAGTTTTTTGAAGGTAGACCTAGTGTTTCCTGTTGATCCTGGGATGCCCTAGACCTTCTGAACAGGAGTTTCTTGATTAGGAGAGTATTCACAAGATATTTGCTTCTACTATGACGCAAAAATACAATTCCACCGGTATACCAGATTTAACCTGTACGGCGCACCAGGGAATTCATATAGTTCACGCTTCACGAAAACCGGAACATTTGAGAAACTTCTTCATCCCTTGGTAACTTTTGTATTTGACTCGGAAGTCCCGCCTCCCGTGAGAGTTCCCCCACGGGAGAAGCTATAAATGACATCCATCAGTCTTTGTAGTTTTTATTTATTTATTTTGTTTTAGAAAGACTGTGGTGGGAACTTGAGTTTTATTTAAAGTCAAATTGAAGTACCAGTGCAGTTTGAGGGCAGGCTTATTAAAAATGTGAGGAGGGGGGAGGGATATTCTGGAGGCCCGGCTCTAAAAATAGCTCAGCTTGTGTGTGCGTGTGAGAGAGAGACTGTTTGTTTTAATGGGATGGAGTCTAATGGAAGCTGGCTGGTTGTTGTTGTTGTTGCTGCCGCTGCTCCTTAACAGGTCACCAACTCCATCAGACTGTCTGCCGACTGTCTCCAAACAGTTTCACACTTTTGGGAGTCATCTCCCACCTCTGACGTCAGAGCTAAAAACTCTCTCTCCTGGAGCAATGGCGTCTGTCGGCGGACGGTAATCGGCTCCAGTCACGGCGACATCCCAGCTGCAGTTCAGCGTTCCTTTGTGTCTTCATGGCTGTCCCTGTGAGATCGAAAGAGGAGGGAGGGGAGAGTGCTGAGAAGAAGAGAGAGCGAGCGTGCGTGCGAGTCCTCGCTCGCCCAATGCACCAGCCGAGCCGCCGTCCCTGCTTCTTGTGATGTGCGACGGGGAGCGAGACGTGCTGCGAATATCAAATTTCATCCGAGCTGAGAGAAAGGAGGGCAGGCAGAGCAAGGAAATCTCTCCGGTTGTCTAGTGAGAGATTGCCGCCCCTGATGAGAGAGCGAGTGTGGGTGGACACACACACACACACACACACACACACACACACAAAACAACCACTCGGCTCCGACCAGCACTGCACATGCTCATTACCAAATCTCTACCATCAACTTCTATTTCTCTCAAATGACGAGGTTTCTTTTGTGCCAAGTCTTTTCATGTCACCCTCCCTGCTCCTTTAAACACTTTTCATCTTCCTCCTCCACCGCTGGAGGTTCTCCAAGTTCAGTCTGCCAGGCCCACTGATTTGGATCTCCCACTAACTCAGGTTCTGCTCAAAATGGAGACACGATACTAAATTCTCCCAATAACGAGTGGCGAGGAGATTTACATAATGCATTACATACGGGATCACAGAGTCTGATGCTCTGGCCTCCTGTAGTCTAACTGCCCTTATTCATCCACAGCTCATTTATTTACAGACTCTTGAAAGAAGAACATTCATTCTGCAGCTGAAAGTGACCAAATGTAGATATTTATGTTTCTTCGGACCTGCTATTATTGCTTGAGTGTAGGGCCGGCTCATTTTGACTTAAAATAACAACCATACTTATTTATTTTCACTCTTTCTTTTTTTTTATAACCTGCCTGCAAAGTTCTCTGACAGATCTGTACTCTGAATAAGCCTGATTTTGTGACCAGGTTAAAATGTCAGGAGGATGCGAGATTCTTCTTTTGAGTCCGTTCCTCCTGCGCATGAACACCTGAGAGGGTTTCTTACAGCAACGACCAACAGGGACGGGACAGAATTTCTCACCTCATCCCCCTTTAACGATGCTGTTTTCAGCAACGTGTTGTTTCATGGCATAAGTAAAGTTATAATGCAAGAACATGGACCAACACAGGAGAACCACCTCATCAAGACAGGGCCCAGTCATGGCCTCGACTAAAACAGGGGTGGGGGTCCAGTCTACCGTCTATCACCCACATCAGATGTCTGAACATCTCTGCCCAGAAAGTTTCACCAACATTTACACCTTGATTCACATGATGACTCAGCAGAAGACAACCTTGTCCCTAATCATCCAAATGACTCACATTAGTGATGCATGGTCCACTATATTTCTGGAATCTAATGGCTCTCGATGTGTCAAACGCCCGCTGGAGGTTAAATACCTGGCTGCCCGACCAGCAAGTCAGAACTGAGGATGACTCCTGGACGAGAGGTGAAACAAGAACAAGAACTTTAAACAAGAAATCCAGTTATTTCCGATTCAACCCTCAAGAACTGTTTTAACTAGATGTGCACAGTTTTCTTGGCTGAACTCTGATTGGCCAATTCCGATTTAAAAAAAAAAAAACATAATGAGAGTTGTATTTTAAGGGCTCTTATTATGAAAGATTACAATTTAATTTGGGTTGCTCGGAATTGTGTACGTGTTCTGACTCGTGTCTGAATTAATGTAGTGTCCGCCCTCTTCGCTGTGTGTGTTTATGAACACACAGCAAATGTGTGATATAAATAAAATACTTCATAAGCCGTGTTCAGGGAGTTCAAGGCCCGTGGTTGGATCTGCGTTCCTGCTAGCTTTAGCCGCTCTGCCGATGTGAGATTCTTGAAATTTGTTATGTTCCACGAGGTCCTTTAAATTTGTTAGAAGCTAACGTTGGCCGAGCAGCTACCGCTAGCGAGAGTGCAGGGACAGCCAAAAGCCTGCTGTATGTATGCATGCTGTCAATTATGGTTTTAAAACTTTCAAGAAAAAAAAACAACCCACTATAAGCCTTTCAGACTTTATTAAAATCCGTGTTTGACCCAGAAAATCGCAATCACTGCACCTCTAGTAAGCCCACCACAGGCTGGCACCGAGATAGTTTAAGACATTAGTGAATTATTATGCGGGACAAAACAAGAACATCAACATGAAAGGAAATGCAGAATATTAACAGTTTTATCTTGTTTAATTAAAATTGGAGATAAAAGTAGATTATTTCCCAGCCCTACAGTGAGTATTCCAGGTTCAGCAGCGTCAAGCTGAGATGTGAACCTAAAAACCGACAGATTTAAAACTCCAGCCTGCATGTGACCAGCCAGGTGAGATCATGTGACCCGCATGCTTTGAGCGTCGGTATGAGAGAACACTCTCGAGTCTGCAGGAACCTTCAGGACTCTCCCTCTGCCGGGTTACACTCCCTACCCTCCACTCCTTCTCCTCCTGTTCTCCACATTCCCCTGATATTCTCTACACGCCTTTCCAGTTTCGATGGTTTTCACTTTCTCCCCGTGAAGCACACCAGCGTTTCCTTTCATGTCTCGCCGCCACCCCTCCTCCCTCATCCTCCACTCTGCTCACTCTCCGGCCCTCAGATTGTCCTGGACTGCTCTCCACAGGCGAGCAGCCACATATTGCACAGAGAGGGAATGAGAGCAAGTCTGGCCTTTGCCCCTCATCCTGTCACAGTACCCCTCCACCCCTCCAACCCTCCTCGCTGTCTTCCACAACTCAAAGCCCCACACAGCCTTTAAATCCCCCTCTGACCCCCATGTCCACATCCTCCTCTTATCTGATGGCTCCAAACAGCCGCATGCCTGAACAATAAGATGGTGGCCGTCATTAGTTGGGACAGGTCCTTTTGTTGTCTGGCTAGTCCAGGCTTTATTCATCCTTGTAAGCCTCCCACCTGCAGTTAACCGGCCCCTCATACAACCAGGACGCCCCGACCTTCAAGAACCGTCAAAGCTACAAATTAGAGGTTGATTTTTTAAATTCTGACAAGAAGATGATTATTAGTTTATTAAAGGTCAAAAGTCATGATTTTATTTAATGGACTTTTTTCAGTTGCACACACTAGTGCAGCATGGGGTCCCCACTTTTGAAGGTCTGGTGCCCCCATGTTGGAAAACCTAGAAGAAGTGATTGTGGTTTCTCTCCGTGTAGCTCCATCTACACCAGGGGTACTCAAATACAAATCTTAAAGGTCCACGAAAACATTTTTCAACGAGTCAAAGGTCCATTTATTATAGTTGGTCAAGCCACAAGCCATAATACCGTTATATTCAGAGCAAAATGTCCTTTTCATTCAAAACAACAACAAAAATACTTACTTAAATAAAATAAAATGCCATTTCCATTTTGACATAAAATCAAATAAATACTCCAATAAAACAAAACCCTCCATAGAATGCTTTGGTAAACAAATATATCAAGATCTCGGGAATCAAAGTGCAATGAAAAACTATTTTACATTGTTTCAAACTCTGCTGCTTAATGGGAGAAAAGGCATCTTGTGTTTACCCAACACCCACGCCGCTCTGAGAGAGCACTCTGTCGTTTGTGTTGTTGTGTCAGTGACCCAGTAACAGCCTATCAGCTCATCGTTGGCATGGAGATGACAGCCCATTTACACGTGCTGACCAAACGGACCAAAATGGGACACTTTTCTCCTTTCCGAATTAATCCTTTCCGAATTGCAATGTCGGTCGCATGTTTACGTGACTTGTGATCTTTTACGACCCGGTTTTAACATCGGCATCCACTCACCTAATCGGAAACGCTTTCACACATGCGCAGACGATCCACATGCCCACTCAAAAGGTGAGTGGGAGAATGGTTCGCTGAGTTGTGTGCCAACCGGCAACAAGTGCCCAGAAGAAGAATGTGACAAAGAGAAGTGACTTTTCGCCCTTCTAACCGTACAAATACGTTAAAATATTTCAAAGTTGCAATGAATAAATGACTCTCCGATGCAGACCGGAACTGTTTTGAAGTCGCCGTATTTAAAAGCGTTGTGGTGCTGAAAAAGACTTCCTCCTTGCAAAGCAATGAACTCTAATTCAGAAAGGTTCTTTCTATTTGGAAAAGATATTGAGGGCCGCTGATCTACACCAACCCTTTACATAATGAGATCCACAATTCCACCGCAATTAAGACCCTTCTCTACAGCTTTGTACATTTTTACTTCTTAGAAATGTTACTTGAATTAAGTATAATAGTCCGTCTGTCCAAATCAGTCCAAACCTGGCTTTATGCTTTACCTAATATTCTTAAATCTTTGTGGACAGGTGCAGAAAATGGAGCTGCGATTATCCTCCATCGCCACACGGTCCCTCCAGCATACATGACTTAATGATGCTCCATGTGTCATCATCTTAGGAGTAATGAAAACACTAACAACAACAATCATGCCAGTGGGAAGAACAGGTTGTCCCACATATGCTGTTCCATTGTTGAGATGTGGTTTTTATCTCCGAGGGGTTTTTGTACACCAGGTAACCAGGGTGTCGTGCCCCCCTGATTTCACTGTGCATGTTGGGGAATCTATGAAATAGGAATTCATGGCGTCTTTCGACCAACTAGGTATCCATCAATGAAATTTTTTATCAGACTAAGTACGTGTACTTGGATTTCACTACTCGCTGATTCCATGTACCGATCCGACTACTCAATAATTAAATAACGGCTGAATTCGGAAAAGTCGGAAATACGGTGCGACTGGCAGCTTTTTCACAGAGTCGAGCAACTTTGGACAAAAGGTTGTATGTAAGAGCTGTCCGTGGATCGTGTAGAGACATTTTCCATCTAGTGTTTGTCTTGGCTGCTAGCTTTATCCGACCCCTTGAACTCGGCGCCCTACTGGTTCTCCTTGTGTTTCTTTACAGCATCTACCTCTAGTGTTATAATTTACAGTGGCACTAAACTCTAAACGATTTCTTAGTTCAGCAGGAGTCGGGATCGGACAACAACATATCTAAAATCGTACAGTGTGTGATGGGGAAATGAAAACCCTGTGTCCCCACCATGTTTCGGAGGTCTTTCCTTAAGTCATGTCTGACAAATGATGTGCGTGCCGTTCTGTTTGACGGGTGTGAGACAGTGGAATGTCATGACCCTGTAAATATATAATGGTCCTGCTGGATATGAGTGTCAGAAGAGTCAGGTATGAGAATCCCACCTGAGCTTGCCGGGATCTTCACACTTCCTTTTGAAGTATTTTCCGTCACTGGTGTTACTGTCAGTATTAAAAAAAGAACTGAAGCAGTCCAGAAGAGATTACATGTCTGTTGGAGTTAAAGTGGATTTCCCTCCCCTCAGATAGAAAGGCATTTTCATTTTTTCATTTATTTCTTTTTTTACAGCTTGATTGAATTAAACTCTTACTTCCACCCCTCACTTCCCATAATACCCCACTGCACTGTTCCCCTCTTGTTGCTGTCTCTCCTCCCTCCTCTTCCACCTGGACCGCTGAAGGCCTCCCTCGTTCTGTGCGGCTCCTCTCCTGGACGGGCCCGCTCCTACCTCCGGGCCGAGCCTGGCCTACATGGTCCATGCTGATGCTCATCATATTTACGTGTGGCGCTCAGGCCAAACAGGCCTGTCTGCCTTCCTCCCGCCCTCCGTCTCTGCTCTGAGGAGGAGTTCAGCGGAGGTTACAGGGGAATAAAAGGTTCTAGTTCACATGTTCTTTCCTGTCAACTCATAGTCTGCTAATTACGCTCCCACGGCTCTCTCGGCTCCTCTCCCTCTGGTCCAAACTCTCTCCTCATCATCTCCTTTCATCTCCTCTCTCGCTCTCGCCCTCTCTGTTTCTTTGCCTCTCTCTCTCTCTTTTGTCAGTTGTGGTGCTTTTCTCTTCAGGCCCATTACTTCCTGTCTATTTACTCTAGCCGTTTTCATCCACAAGGTGTACATGTTAGAATGGATCTCCAGATTCTTTGCAAAATAAACGCAAAATAACATGATTTCATTATATTATGTTTAAATATGTTTCAAGCATTTTACCTTTTGGAGTCTGAAAAGAGTGAAAAGAAGGATGGAAACAAAAGAAGTATCCAGCAAGACTGCACTGATGCTCATTTATATTGTGGCACTCACCCTTAACTCTTATTAAACATATATATATATTTTTTATCACTTCTATAGCATCAGAGCAAAAACAAGACAACAGAGAGCTGGAAAATAAGAATAAAGGCACCTCCAAATAAGAACTTAATGGCACAACCACAGTCACGTATAAAATAGAAAACAATATTCTGTATGAACAAATAAGACTGTACATTTGGCATTTGGCACTCATACATTTCAATTGCCTTTTCTTTATCATCATTGCGGATCCTGACACGGCACTAATAGCCATTAATCCCAATTTTTTTCGCGTGAGATGAGCAAAACGAGTTGATTGGCAGATATTTGCACTTCAAATATGGTTAAACAATCTATTTATAACATCATAATCACCTGCCAAAAAATTGTGTTGGTCCCCCTTTAGGCACTAAAACAGCTCTGACTCATGGACCTGGACCCCACCAGACCTTTGAAGGTGCGCTGTGGTATCTGGTACCAAGACGTTTGCAGAGGTTCCTTTAAGTCTGGGAGTCTGCTGGAAGACGCCAATGCCCTCTGGGAATACCGTTTCCATGAAGGGATGTACTCCATGATTCAGTTCAGATACTGAAAGGCCCATTGTAGGCTCTTAAAGCAGAGGACAGGGCCAACATGGACACTCGCTGTGATGTCACTGCATGTTCTGACGCCTTTCCATCAGAACCAGCATGAACTTTTAAAGTAATTTGTGCTTCAGTAGCTCTTGTGTGGGATTGAAGAAACGGGCTAGCCTTCAATCCGCACATGCATCAATGATTCTAAGGCTCCAGTGACGATGTTGCCGGTTCCCTGGTTGTCCTTCCGTAAAGTACTTTTGCAGGTACTCACCGCCGCAGAATGAGAACACCCACCGGGCCAGTACTTTCCTCGTGACTAATGTTTCTGAGCTTCTATTGCATCTATCCCTCTCACTCCAGCTCAGCACGGACTGTGAGTGATTTAATATCTCGTCTGCCCTTCCTCTGACTTCTGTACAGGTAACTGCAGACAATAAAAAAAAAAAGAAAGAAAAAGAGTCTGATCTCTTTGACAGCATCAGATTATTTTTCTTTCACATTCTTGTCCTCTGATCCCGGGAGAATTGACTGAGCAAGTATATGCTATACAGCTACAGGCTTGAACTGCTGGCTGCTGCTCACATTTACTGGAATAAGACTTGATTTTTCTTCTTTGAGGGCACCTTGGCAGATGTTGGTCAGGGAGTGAATGAATATCCATTCCTCCCATGTTGTCCTATCGAGAATGAACCAGTTAAAAAAACAACAGATGTTCAAATATGACTGCAAACTGGAAAAAATGTGATATATTTTCAGACAATAATATCATATTAGCCAGTTTAGTTTATTTGATATGAATTAATTTAGTGCTATTTCCATCCAGTCCACTGCCACCAGTGGGAATTTTGCTGACAAGATGCCCAACGGGGCATAAAAGTAATGAATGGAGTCTCCTTAAGGGTCACAGGCAGGTTATCAACTTTATAAATCAAAACAGGTTTTCACAAGAGCAGATGAGAGGCCGTGTCTGCAGCCGGCAACCAATCACAAATATTGACCGCCGGCAACAGAGTGACATACTTTATTAATTAGAGAAGAGAGAAGAAAATTCAAATAATATAGGCTAAAACCACACAAAGCAGATGACGAATGCGTGACAGAGAGCTGGGATTAATTAAAAAGAAGTGATTGTTATACAATTAGAACACGAGTGGACCAAATAATTACAGTTGCATTTTCCTTGAAGCTCCCTAGCTGCTGGGAGGGAGTATTATAGGCTAGTGTTTGATAGTTTGACCTCGGCTGCATCTTTGACATTGTCAAAAGAAAGTAGAAGAATTATGTATAGCATGAAGAATCCACATCTGGGTGCTCAGAATAGTTTGAAATGTTCTAATCGGTGTCACACCCTGAAGAAGTCGACACGCTTTGCTGTTTTTTGTTTTTTTCCAAATGGTCGGAGCTCATCTAATAAAACTGTTTTTACTTTAGTGCCTGGAGCTGTTTCTTTTCTTTTCAATCCATCTTTTGATCATAAATCTTTCTGGTCGGTTTCATGAGCAGGACACCACTAGTAAGAAAAGTTATCTTCTGAATAAAATAGAGGAATGAGAAGAGAGTGTCGCGTTAGACTGGCAGTGACAGTTTTCACGAACGCCCAAAGCTTTGGACTGAACAATTTGATCAGCACAATGTAGATGTCCTTAGCTGTCCCTCCGATACTCAAGCAGGTCATGTCTCCCTCACTGATCAAACACACAGCTTCTGCTTGGTGGTGAATGTGACGAAAGCTGTTTGGACACAAGGGTGAGTTTTAATATGAGAGTTTGTCGCCAGCCCCCCCAGTTTGTGAGTTGACCTCACTGAGGTGGATCACATCCCGCCCACACAGTACGGATAGTTGACTTAGAAAACAGTGGATCTGGGTTGAACCATGTTCCTCTTTCCCCACAGCTGTCTGCAGGCTCTCGGCACTCAGAAGACTGATAACTTGATCCAAATGGACACGATGCACATGTGTTTGTAGTTTGTCTTTTCAAAATGCTCTTTTACATCCACTGTCCAACTGTCACTTGTTCATCAGCATTTCTCTGGCCACAGAGAGGACAGATTCCTCTATCTATTGGGTCGGACAACTCCTACCAAAGGATTCTGGTGTACGGTATCATGTTTAATACGTGAAGTCAAAACACTTGGGTTCATGTAATACAGTTATTTCCAACCATAAAGTTCTTTTCTGCCTCGATCACGATGATGGAAGGAAGCTGGCCCGTATCCTAGCTCTGTCAAAGAGAATTCATTCCCTTTAAAATTTACAGAAAATAATCTGCTGTATATTACAATATGACCAAGTACAATATCTGTATCACAGGACATGTTGGTTTTTTTTTATTCATTCATTCACCCATTTTCCTCTGCTTATCCGGGGTCGGGTCGCGGTGGTGATTGATGTACACACCATTATAAATTAAGCAATGGAGTCCTTCACAGATCCACCGGCAAACAAATCATATTCCCCGGACAAAAGGGAACATTTATTATCAATCCGCATCATTCTTTTGTTCGACAGCAAGTGAAGATTTTGTCTTGATGTTGGAGGCAGGAAAAATGGACCAACATAGGGATCTGAGCATTTTCAACAATTTCCAAATCGAGATGTCTTAACAATTGGGTCTGAGCATCTTCAGAACTGCAGGATTTGTTGGGTTTTCCTGGTCCGCAGTGGTTAGAACCTACCAAAGTGATCTGAGGAGGGACAAATGCTTACGGTTTCAATGGCAAATAAAGCTCATCGCTGCATGTGGGGAATGAAGGCGAGCCCATATTGTCTGATCCCACAGAGGGGGTATTGTTCTACACATTGTTCAAAAACGTAAGGCTGCTTCTTATAGGAAGGTCAGGAACTCGCAGTGAATTAATGGGCTATTTTGATGGTTAAAATAGGACACATTAAGATGGCTTTAATGTCATGAATGTTCCGACTTTACAAGAATAATTCCAACAAAAAAAGTCAGTAAGGTCAGCCTGCTTTGTCACAGTGAAGACTGGCCAACAGCTCCCTGCAGCAAACATTGATTTTTGTCTCTGCATTCATGAGGATGGATGTATTCTTTCTTGGTCTGTTTAACAAAGGTCTGCCACAGAGCTTCTTCCAAGTCATCCAGTCAGTGGCATTCTGTCTGCTTAGATACCTGGCTGTACTATGCTGTCCGTCTCCTCAGCTAGGGAGATGCTGGGGGATAGCTTGCACAGAAGGTATACATCTTTCAACAAGCCTGTCTTTCCGCAGTCCCAGCTTGAGCGACCGGTACATGCTTGTTTAAAAAGTGGTAATTAAGATGACAAAAAAATGGGAAGCTGACCCGGTTGAGTAAGAAAACAGTCAGTTGTTGGGAAAGGTGAACAATGGTTTGGTCAGTTTTCACCTGCTTCCTTCGTCAAAGCAATTTACTTGTGACCGGGTTTGGTTGAAACTCTGGGAATCTTTCTTCAGATATTCACCTTAAGAAGCAGGCCTGAAGCACTGAGCACAGTAGCAATGAAGAAAATCCTCCAGCTTGTTCAAGAATTACCTGGCTGGGACATTGGCGCTCCTCAAACCCTGCTTAGTTACACCGGCATCTTTCCAGGACTGGGCTGGCTCTACAACAGGAGGGAGAGTCCAGCTTTTTGTCCAGTTAACAAAATACAGACACTGAGTCAGCCAGTCCACTTAAGAGCTGAGAGACATCAAATCTCGCACATTTTTGAACTAGGCTTTTATAGTATATTTTGAAGAAAAGGCCTAATTGTAACATTATAACCACTGGGATGGCCTGTAGCATCCCTTTTCCCCACCTATGGCCCCGTCTACAGCAGACCTCTGAATGTGTGCTGTGGCATCTGGCAGCAAATTGTAAGTTGTGAGGTGGGGCCTGTGTGGATTGGGCTTGTTTGTCCATAACATCCCACAGATGCTAGATTGGATTGAGATCTGGGAAGCCTGAGGAAAAGCAAACACATTGAACTTGTTGTTGTGTTCCTTAAACCATTCCTGTACCAGTGCTGCAGTGAGTCATGGAGCATCATCCTGCTGGAAGAGGCAACTACCATTAGGGAATACTGTTTCCATTAAGGGTGGGACGTTTAGGTAGGAGCTACGTGTCAAAGGAAAATCCACATGAATGGTGGAACCAAAAGTTTCCCAGCAGAACATGGTCCAAAGCCACGGGAGCTTCGGAAGACGCCAAGCTCTCCTGGCCCGGCTTCTTCACATAATGCATCTGAGTGCCATCTCTTCTTTGGGTAAGCATCAGGGGTCAGTATCGGCACTCTGACCGGTCTACAGCCACACAGATCCATTTTCTGCAATTTCTGAGGCACTGTGTACTCTGACACCTTTCTATCAGAACCAGTATTAACTGTTTTACGCAAAGGTGCCACAGTAGCTTACAGGAGAGCTGGAGAGAAAAAAGGTTTAAACAGTAGGAGCTCTTATTTTATTGACCTGGTGACATCAAGGGTCATGTGTCACAGTGACCATTGGTAGCAGGTGAAAACCAGGAAGGACGTTGGGAAACAGAGTTCCTTCATGGGCATGAGATCCAGCGTCTGCGCCCAACACATACATTTTTAGGACAATTTTTTCACGGGTTGCATTAACAGCCCAGACTGCAGTAAACACCTCTTGCTTTGCCCGCTTCCCAAGATTCAGATTTCCGTTTTATGGGCTTCATGAACTCGTGTTGGGATTTAAAGCTTCAGAGCCGCTACTGGATCGACTTTGAAAAACTATTTTTTCTTTAATGGCGGCGTCAAAAAGTCAAGTATGAACTTTACCACAGCTCATTGGACTTAAATGAATAGATGATTGTTGCTTTGTTCACTGGACAGACGTTGTTTTCACTAGAGCATGGATATGAAACATCTATCAAGCAGTGGGTAGAGTCCATGTTCAATGCAGTTTTTGACCGGGTTCTGGGTGAGGCCCAGCTGAGTTGCTGATGGATGAGGCTTGTTTAGATGCATCCGAGCTGCTCTGTTTATAAGAGTGGATGAGAGCAAAGGGTGATGGACCGTTGTTTGGATTGTAGTGGACTGACGCCAGCTGTGCAGTTTATATTGCTGGTGAGAGAAGAAGAGAGTGAAGGAGGTTTCTGTGCCTTGTCACTTATGACAGTGCAGCATGTTTAAGGTAGCCACAAATAAACAGACAACCCTCATTTGGTGCATTCCATAATATCATCATCCAAACATGGCTGCTTTAAATCTGGGGACCTTTCTCTCTCCTCCTACCTCCTGCCTTTCTCTCCTACTTCTGAAGGTCCTTTCAGGGGTCCAGCAGAGCAGCCAGTCATGAACTAGACCTGAAGCTGTGTTTGGTTAGTGCAGCCTGTTGCTGCACTAACCACAGGTCCGTGCAGGCTGCACGGACCTGGCTAACACAGGTCCGTGCAGGCTGTGATTCAGGAGGGCCGTTCAACGGATTTTGGACGAAAGAAAAACCATGCAGATGTCTTACTGGGTATTCATGGCATTTCTTTCAGTGATCCTTATTTAGATTTATATCACTTTGTATCAGTACAGCAGTTAAACATCAAAATTAGTCGAAGCACCGTGCATCCCTCACAGCTTTCTGACTTCTTTTTATTTTCCTGTTTGATAGTAGGGCTCGGTGATTAATTGTAAAAAAAGATGGCAACCCAAGGTAAGCGGAAGAAAATGGAAGATTGATAGATTTCAGCCAGAATCACCCAGTCCTCCTCCATACTATCAATGTTTTTAGCGGTTACCTCGATTTAGTTTCTCCTGACGGAAGTGGACTTCAGTGGTACCCATTCACTCACCTTCCCAACATGGGTTTCCAAATAAGCTAAAATACCCCCTGACATGACCGTTTACCCATCATGACCGGGAGGTTTTCACATGGAGATCAAGGCCTCAAAGAAATACCTTTTTCTACGACTCTGCTGTCTGCATCAAGTACTGTTTTTGCAAACAACTAGCTAATATTGCAAGAACGGTAATTTACCTCGCCTGGTACATGGCGGTTGGGCTTGAGATTCCCTAAAGGCCTGTTTACACAGTTGTCCGCTTCAGCTCTGTTGCTACCTCCAGTCCAATTTCGGAGGTTGGACAACACAGACCACCCATTAGGTTGTCCTTGCGTTTATGCTGAGCGGCAGGGCGGAATAAAGGCATCTGAGTTCTTGTAGTGAACAGACTGCGTGGAAGGGGTTGCCCTGACTCCTCTGCAGAGACGTGAGCTCACAGTGCAGGGACATGTAATTAGTTTATAAAGCAGATAGTCCTCTTAGACCCTCATTCATACGCTGACTGCTCATCTGTATATTCCATCCCCTCTCTCTCTTTTCCAGCAGTTAATTTTCAGGAGCAGATGGTAGGAGTGCATCCATTAGAAGGCCTGTGATTTAGGGGTTGTCATCTCATCTTCCTCCTCTTATTGCAGTAATTTTGTGCTCCTGCTCAGACACTCACATTGGAACGGCAGTCATTACGTGGATGTGTCCATGCCTACGTGTCTGCTCTCTATTTAGTCTTTCACACTGAATATATGCACAAACAGGTTAATATAAGAGATGGAAACCCAAAACAGTTACCAGAATCTATGTAGGACCCCAACATCACTCGAGGACATGACCACACACAACCAGCAATCAACTCGTTACAGCAGTGCCGCCGCCACTTTTACCCTGGCAGAGAAAAGTATTGATTTACTGGTTTCATCCTGCAGATTAGTTATTTCTGCCCTGTACTGACTAATTGCGTATTTGCACAAAATAACTCCAGCTTGTACACAGGCCTAAGGATTTTGCAGGGGTGGAGGTTGTTTGTTTTCCTGCGTAGGCATCTGTTTTCTACAGCGCTGCCAATATCTGAGAGAGAATTGTTCCTCGAAGAGCACCGTGGGTTTGAGATTGCAGCTTCCATAAATGTAGCAGCAGTCTCTGTGGTGCTAATAACCAAGTTTAGGCGCAGAGACAAATCTGTAATGAAAGAAAACAGGATTTATGGCCTTCCTGTATCTTACTGGTTAAAAAGTATACCATGTGACTCTTTCCTTGAGATGTTTGTCTCACTTGTCATAATCCTCTCTGCCTAATCTTACTCTCTGAAAAAACACACAATGCTTCTTATGTGGACAAATCGACACAAATCGTTCTTTTAAGACGTGAAACTTATCCACAATCCTCAGTGTTTTTATATGGCATGGAGATTTTTCATGTGCATCTGTAATCCAGATGCAGCCAAAATACAAACAAGATGGATTAAAATCTTAATATTCGAACAACCTCTCGGTTAAAGGCCGAGCACACGCCATAGGAGATTTATAATAACGGATTGTGAAATCTGGCTTCATCGCACACAAAAGAATCTCCAGAGATTTTTCTTCTCTCTAAACTTAAACACACACACTACAAAATGTACAAGTTGCTCGGCAACAGCATCTAATACTGCTAGATTTTTCTCATAATGGCTAATGTGCTCTTCTTTTAAAAAAACAAAACCAAACCCTGACATAATCATTGAGATTTGTCTTGACTGTAAATCGAAGATGCTTGAAAGTTACCCGGGCTGCTCGAACTGTCTACATGCAGATAAGAGATTTTAAATCTGGTTTTATGACCGCCTCACATCATCCAGTTCCAGTTCCACACCTGTTTTCTCACTGATTGTCACTTCCAGGGATGAAGATAAAATTATTCAGTTGATGAAATATGGTATTGCTTTAGTTAGGATGAGGATTTGGAGAAATGGTTGTCCAGAGCATTGGAACAAAGATCCCAGGGCTCCCAAAATGGGATCTACCCAAGCGCAAGATCCCTTCGCCGTCACAGTTCCGTGGTCAAAGGGGACACTGGTGTGCATATTATCAGGGTGCAAAACACCTTTAACCGAAAGACGATATAAGTGGCGCCATAAGGTGTTTCACTCCTGGCCGACACAATAGAGGAGGAGAGGCACAAGAAGAGGCCACCTGGCACAGGTGTAAGAAAGACCATCGCCTTCATCAAAAGGAAACCGGGCTCTTCTCAGAGTTTGTACATTTGAATGGACATTTTGCGGTGAGCTGAAGTTCCCTTCACGTTGGTCTAAAGTCCCTGCTGCAGTAGCGCAAAGTTCTTCTGCGCTAGGACAGTTTTTCATCACCTTCGGATACGAGCCGTCGAAAGTTATTTCTGAGTCGTTGTAATTAATTGCAACATTGGTCTCATTAACATCCTCCTCCACTGTGGCTGCTCTCTCTCTCTTGTGACGGAGGGACATGTAGGACACGCGTGAGAAATGGATTTTCATTACCGTTAAGAATACAGTTCCAGCTTGAGGGGTACTAAGTGCGATGACTGCCTAGGGATCTCCGATAATAAGACGGCTTTTGCTTTCCCGTGTGAATTTATAAGTGAGCAGCAAAATCTCTGGAAAAGAGCATTTGCAGCCAATGACCCTACTTATAAGAAATGAAGTTTTCAGCTTTCTGTGTGCAGCAGGCAGATGAACTTTGAGCGTCGAGAAGCAATGATTCTAACTGTGATGCGGATTTGCCTCACATGTCCGGCAAATAGTTTTTGTGTATTTGCATATCTTACCAGTTCCGAAACAGAGAACAACATGTTTATACTGCAGCACCACCGGAAAGAATCTCGACATTCCTTTCCGGCTTTGAACTAGTTACCAGGCTGAGTAAACAAACTTGTCTAAGCATAATAACTCATGACCGAATTCTGCTAAACCCATGATCCTTGGTCGAGACGACCTGATTGTCTTGACATGACGTTACATGGCGTCATGTTAAGACAATGTTGACATGACGTTTTCCCTTCACTGCTATGAACCCAAATGTTGAGAGTGACGGGCCTGTGCCTGGAGGACCTCACTCAACAAGACAGCAGGAGATAGTTTCTCCGCCTGAACACAGAGTCAACACCTCTCTCTTTATTCTGTTACATCTTATTCTCCCTCATGTCCAAACATAAACTCTTGGGTTGTTGCGGTACCATGTTTATTTACTGCAGTGAAAGGGTAATATATCATCCTGGGAGGCCGGCTAACCGTCGCCTCTGGTAGATTTCGTCAATGACATGAAAGTATGATCGTCCCGCCATCAGGGTAGCTGAACCTAGACTTTCCTCCTGCATAGAAACATTCAGTTAAAAGTCTGGACTACCTCCTGGACCACATTGGTATCCTGCGCCTTCTCCCTTTTCTGAGCAGGACTGTCAGATTTGTTTTTGGTGGGGCGTAAAGAGGAGGAGATTCTACACTTGTTATTCCATCTCAAGCTATTGAGGTACAGATGACATCGTCTCCATCCTCCTCGCTGCCCCTCCAGCATCTCCTACAGAGCATTTCAAGGATCACTGTTAGAGGAAAGTTATTTCACTCAGAGAGACTATATTCTTTATCAGTACCCAGTGGTTGGAATGATTCAATTGTAAGTTCTGATCACAGATCAGACGTCTCTCCTCATGTGGCTGCTGCTTTGTGCAGGTTTTCCAGCTGTCCCTTGTTGCCATGTTCCTAAATAGACAACCTAACATATTGTTTGCTGACCTGGCTTGTCAAACATTGCCAGTCAGTTAATAGTTGACATCAACAGACTAGCAATGTTTGACAAGGGCTGTAATAAGGGTATAACTACATGTATACTATAAACATGCAATTACATTTAAAACTGGGTTCAAATCCACCTCTGGCCTTGGAGTTGAGATGCTGTCATTGTGTCTGTGAATCTTTGACTGGATGTGATGAGGTCAAGGAATATGATTGAATAAATGACAGCAGTTTATGTTTCTGTCCTTTATATCTGCATTATTTTGTGTTTATGTGATTAATGGAAATGGAGGCAGGTGGAACGGTGAGGATGAATGAGTAGAGGTGGGGAAAGAGCAGGAGTTTAAAGACTTGGGGTCAACTGTTCACAGCAACGGGAGTGTGGAGAAGAGGTGAAGAAGCGAGTGCAGACAGGGTGGAGTGGATGGAGAATAGTGTGAGGAGTTATCTGTGACAGAAGAGCAGCAGCAGGAGTTAAGAGAAAGATTTCCAAGATGGCGGTGAGATCAGTTCTGCTGGATGGTTTAGAGACGGAGGCTCTGACCAGAAGACAGGAGGCAGAGCTTCAGATGTTCTCTGGGAGTGAGGATGTTGGACAGGAGTAGATAGGGGCACATCAGAGGCTGGTGACAGCCCAGATTGGTGACAGAGAAAGATGGAGGTAGATGATCCGCCGTGGCGACCACTGCACGGAACCGCCAAGATGATTATGTTGGTTGTTGATATTTTCATAAAATGCATGTGGTGCACAACCCTGCAGTGGGATTGGTGATTCATTGATTGCCACTGCCTTTGTCATAGTTACTGTGTATTCTTTTGTCTTTCTACCACTCTTCTTTTTATTTCCTTCGTACTCTCTCCCTCGTTATGGTCCTTCCCGTCATTTACTGACTCTTTCTTTCTCACGTACACTTTCTCCCTTTCTCTCCCTCCTACTGAGTTCTGACCAGCTGGGTGCAGAGAACCTCTTGTTTATCTCTCCTGCTGCCTGTCAGAGCTTTTTGCTTTTTCCGTTGCCTAGTAACTGGGCTAGATGCCGGCGTCGACTCTCTGCGGTGTGTTTGGGTGTGAGAGAGAGGCTCCATGTAGACACGTGCCGCCCTCACCTCATGAGAGGTTGCCAGCTTTTGTGTGGCGGACACACACACACACACACACACACACACCTTTTTATTGGCACTGTTGAGACACAAACACACACTCCAGGATAGACGAGACCTACTGATCTCTCTTGCTCGCTCTCTCTCTCTCTCTACAGCTTAGCTGTTCAGTCATCAGCTCTTTCATTTCCATCTCCGGTCTTATCCATTCCATGTTTTATATTATCTTCAGTTATAGATGGACCGCATATTTCATTATATCCCTGAAAAGTCGGAAGTGTCCCCGCCGTGTTGGCTGCTGCCGAGATCCTTCATACGAACGCGATAACTTGAAAACTAATGCATGGATCATTTTGAACTGGATTGATTTTGGGAAAGGTCGATGTACATTTCCCACACTAGGGGGCAACTTTATTTCCAAATGTTTTCGGGCCAGAATTCCTCAACCATGGGTAAAATTTAGTCCAAGTTTGGTAAATATGAATTGATTTGAGGAGATCTATCTTGAATGTGTTTATTCATGTTTTGGACATCACTTCAGGTGGTGTTCAGTCATGGGGATTGCTTATACAACTCGGGATTGGCGGCTTTTTTGGGGATACACTGTCGCTGCCGGGAACGACGGCCTAAGCCTAATTCGTAATGTGTTTTTAATTTATTTTAAATTGAATGAGTATTTGTCGTGAATGGTTGCTTTGCTTAAAAATGGTCATTTCAGAGCAACGATTCAGGTTCATAGTCACGTTTCCCCGTTGTGTCCGCAGTCCAAAACCCAAAGATCTTCAACGTAAGATGGAGAGAAACAAAATGGGGTGTTTGTGATTGATAAATATGTTTCTATGGCCCTCATATATATATATTTATATATATAATTATATATATACTTTAAAGTATGGAGAGTCAAGTGTAAATGAAGTGTTTCTCCATCACGCACAGACCTGTCTGGATCCTCCTGTCTGTGAGCTTCAGCAACCGCCGCTCCCTCCATCCTCAGACAGTACAGTACTCTGAGCAGCTCATTGTCTTTCAGCGCCACATCTCGTCTCGCATCAGCCTCCTCCTCCTCCTCCTCCTCCTGCTTGTCATGTGCATCGCCGTGCGGTGCTGCTGGGAAAATTTTCTTCCACTTAGACTTCAGCAATCCCTGCCCAGGAGACAGTCACTGCGACGTTCGCAGCATTTCTCACGTTGCAAGCTCCTCTTTTTGAGAGGGTGTGTGTTTAGGGTGGGAGAACCAGAACCCTCCGTTTCCCCTTCTTCTCCTGGAGCTATTAGGAGCGAGTGTTGGGGAAGGTAGACTTATCTCTGGGCATGTGCAGACACCTCCGCCTGCTCAGTACCGCCTCCTCCTATGTGACCGTCAGCCCGACTGACAGGTGGGGGAGAATTGGACCCGGCTTTACGGGCCTCAGCAGCTAGTGTTGTTCTCCACACAGATGTTATTATTCACTCGGTGGCCCGATGAAGACGGCGCTGCTGATGACACAAGACGGGGGATGAATGTTAACACCTCGGCTGCAGCAAAGTTCTTCTTCTTTTTTTCCTCGTTTTTTCTTTTTAAACAAAACTTTATTACAACGTGGAACATTGACAAAAACTCAAAACGGTTGACATTGGCCCTGACCCTAGCATAAGAAACGTACACCTCCAATCTTCCCATACAAGGGTGAATCACAAGTACAGATAAAATAGGAGAAATACAAAAGAAGAGAAGAAGAATCTATAAATAAATAAAGTGCTGTAGGGCTAAAGCAGGTCATGTTCTGAATCAAGATCACAAAGTCTTCTTGCGTGGCTGCAGCACAGTTCACCTCGCACGACTCTTCCGTCTGGTAGTGATGATGTCATGACATCCCTTTGTTATAAATACTGTATCTCCCTCTCCGAGCACCGGCTGACCTCAATTCACTTCACTCTGGACCTCGTTCCTCTCCGCCCTGCCTCCAACCCCCACTGATAGTCCTCCTCTCTCTTTCCAGTGAGTTATGCCGCTAATGCCCGCTTGAACACCGTGTGCATGAATCACGGCGTCAGCGGCGCTGTCGCACTCATCCATCTTTGTTTCCTTGCAGTGTTTGAGGAGAGAGGAAAGTTCTCTGGAGCCTCAGCAGCTCACTCCATCCATCTCAATTGCTCCCCGTCAGTGGATTTAATATCTCTGTAGAAGAAGAAGTCGCATTAAAGCCACAGCGACTGTCCGTGTCACTGCATGCTGGGAAATTTGAGTACACTGGGTTGATACACATGACTGTGTCTATTTTATTTTGGTCACGCCGTCTCAAAAACTCCTCACTGCTGGAGTGCTGGCTCGTCTCCTGATCTCTGTCTGACTGAATGTTTGAGCAGCTGCTGCTGTGTTTCTTTTTTTTCCCAGTGCAGATCTTGAACACGGTAAAAAAAAAAAAAATCATTTGTTACCCACGTTTGACTGTCCAGATTTAACACCGCATATATTAGCAATGTCATTACTAGTCAAACTTAAATTGTGACTGATACAAACTTTTTTTTTTTTCAAGACATGAATGACATCATTCAGAAAAACAGTATTTTTCGTTAAAAAAAAAGAAGAAAGTCCTCTCCCCTATGAGTAAAATATGATGTATAAACACGATAGATCTCTTCGAGTCGATTCATTCGCACCACATTTGAACTGAATTGGAGAAAACTGTTGGACATAAAACAACCCCAAGTATCAGAAATGTGTACCTCAGCTTTTCCAAAATCACTCCATCACTTTTGTTTACGGATGGGCTAATTTCTTGTCCTTGAACCATCCTCCACACACGGAGCTCTTCATCGTGTTTTCCTCTTGAATGACATCCAACAGATGTGTGGACTAACCGCTAAACATACTAACAAACTATTATACTCGGATGTCATGTTTCATTATTTCTGCAGTATCACAGATGGTGTCAGGGAAAAGCAAGAATAGTTCAAAACTTGCTGATAAGACAGATTTGTTTGTGGCGTCTGTCAAAATGCTAGACCTTTTACGGGTGAAAAAGATTTTGGAGTCTCATGGTTTATATCTGTTTTAAACATTTTGCACCTTTCCTTTTTCGTTTTTGTCCGAATGAGTGAAGGAAGCCTGAACTTTGGGTCTGATAGAGAAGCTTTGAATGAATGTGTTCAGAAGAAAATAAGTGAGCTGCAGTTAATAATTTTCATTATTAATGAAATGTCATAGAACTGTGGGGAACGCTCTTTATAATTTCTAAGAGCCTAAAGTGACAAAAGATTTCTTCTTTTGTTTGTGCAATAATCTGAAGCCCAAAAAAAACCCAAAGAAAAATGGAAAAGTCTTACATTTAAGCAGCTGGAAATGAATGTTTGACATTTTAGTTAGAAAAAGGACTTGCTAATTATGAGAAGAATTATTATTTGGCTCCAAGATGTGAGATAAATGGGCATCCTGATGGTAACCGGATCGTTTGCTCACAGGCCAGAAGACGTGTCTCCACCTCCACGGCGTCTTCCCCTACATCTACGTGCCATACGATGGATACGGCCAGCAGCCGGAGCGATACCTGCGGCAGGTGGCCTTCAGCATCGACAGAGCTCTCAATGTTGCCATGGGGAACCCGGCCTCCAGCGCCCAGCACGTCTTCAAAGTGGTGCTGGTGTCCGGAATGTAAGACATCTCCGCTCATCGTAGCACAGCTGAGACGATGTTTGGATTGTGTAACCTGATAACTTTTCAAATGTAGCTTAAAAGAAAGAAAAGAAAACATTTGGAGAATGAGGAGTTGTTCAGGTTTAGAAGATTTACATCCCGGGTCTCTTTCTTTTCCTCCAGGCCTTTCTACGGTTACCACGCTAGAGAGAAGCACTTCATGAAGATCTATCTGTACAATCCTCATATGGTCAAAAGGTAAGGTCACTGCCGATCGATGCACTTAAATGTGCAAAGGCATCATCCCCAGCTTCAGCTGCTCACTGTCACTTAATGGCAGACGGCGTGCGTGGGACTCTGCCAGCTCGCTAAACTGAAATCGATTGTGTTCAGTTTTACAAATTGATTGGCCGAGAGAGTGTGTGCGTATATCTGTGTATGGACGCACACGGGGAAGTGGTGCTGCATCACTACATGGCAGAGGGCTGGTAAGTCACACCGAGGAAGAGAGAGAGAGGGTGAGGTAGAGAGAGAGATGGGTTGAGCAAGAAAGGGCTTGAGAGAGAGAGAGGGAGGGATTGAAAAAGAGAGAGGGGGGTTGAAAGAAAGACTTTTTGACTTTAAACATCACTTTATTTAATGAGCAGTGAGGAGGTACAGATGTAGAGAGAGAAAGGTAGCGATATAGAGGTAGAGATGTAGAGACAAAGAGAGGTAGAGCTATAGAGGGTGAGATGTAGAGGTAGAGGTAGAGATATAGATATAGAGGTAAAGGGGGAGAGGACGATGTAGAGGGAGGTAGAGATATAAATATAGAGGGATTGAGGTAGGGATATAGAAGAAGAGAGGTAGAGATGAAAGGGAGATATTTAGAGGGAGAGATGGAGAAAGTAGAGATATAGAAGGAGAGGTATAGATGGGGAGGTAGTGATGTGGACATTTAGAGGGAGGGGTAGAGAAGGAGGGGGAGACTAGAGAACACACTGAGAAAGAACAAGGGAACACAGACAGGAAAGCAGTAGATTGAGAATAATGCAGAGAGATTGAGGGTGTGAAGACGACTGTAGAGGGAGATGAGGAAGAAACATGGGGTTAAGGAGGAGGGTGATGAGAAGGAAGAAGAAGAGGAGAGTTGGAGCAGCAGACTGGCATTATTCTTTTCGGGGCAGAGACTGTCCTCACCTCACACTTACACAAACAAAATGTAATTTGTGGTTTGGCGTTTTTCTGTGACGGAGGAAAAGTCTCTGTCACTCCTGTCAGCGTTTTCTTAAAACGCTGACAGGACTTTCTTGCTGCATCCCTGCGACCCTCTGACCCTCAGACCGGTGTTTGTTCCAGGGTGTGTGAGCTGTTACAGAGCGGAGCCGTGATGAACAAGAGCTACCAGCCCCACGAGGGTCACATCCCCTTCCTGCTGCAGCTCTTCATCGACTACAACCTGTACGGCATGAACCTGCTCCAGCTGGCGGCCGTCAAGTTCCGCCTGGGCCAGAAGAAAGGTACGACCACCGAGACCCGGTCACCGCTCACCCGCAGACGTCTTTCTGCTACTTTTAGACAAATGTTAAAGCATATACTGCTATTTTCCTCGCTTCACGTTTTTCTTTTCAAGTGTTTTTAAGGCGTTTTTCTTTCTTATTTAAAGTTTATAATTCTTGTTGCGCAGTTAGGGAGTCACGTTACAACGCAGACGCCGAAACCGACAACGATCCTCCGCGGTCTGTTGAGCCGCTTGTGCGTGGAGATAGAGTAAAGGAAAGGATTGTTAAATCTGCTCCTCCAGCCGGATACACATTGTTATTTAATGTTTTAGTTTTCATCAACACGCCTCATCCTTTCACCGGGTTTTACGGTGAATCGATGTGGCGCTGTTGTTTTTGTGTAACCCGGCCAACAAACGGATTGTGTTAAAAATCATCAGAACTAACATTTGCCCTGTCGTACGTTTCCTCTGGGGCCCAATAGAAGGTCGGGGGACAACGGGGGGACAGGCTGCCGCTGTCCCTGCCGGACGGCGTCAGATACAGTCGGGTCTACTTCTGCTCTCTGCATTGTTTCCCCTCGTCTCAGGGGGCCGGCCGTCATGCCTTCTGTCACACCGAATTAGTCCAGAGCTCACCTCAGCCTCAGGACGCCTCTGGTGTCTCCTCTCTCTGTTTTCACCGCGCAAACCTTTTCACATGCCGAGCTCGTCCTCTCCTTTTTCTTTTCTACCCGCCTTTGTACCTGCTGTCCTCTGATCCGTCAGTCAGTTTTTTTTGCACCATCCTCTCCATCTTCGCTTCCTCCCTCTCTCCCTCTCTCATCCCTTCCAGTTATTTTTTTTCTGCTTTTTATCGCTGAGGAGGCAAATAGACTCACTGCCCTCTGGAAATGGTGGTCCAATTTGCAGAAGCGTTCATCGTGTTCTGTAACCGTCTGTCCTGTCCAGAGCCCTGGGGGATGAAAACCAGAGAAACCAGACGGATTGAGAGTCTTCAGAGACTGGACTCTGCGTGGCCCTGTTCATGCACAGATTCTGCAATCATCTCAACAAGGATCCTGTATCTGATCTAAATTCAATGAAGCATCGGCAGCAGAACTCCAGGTCCAGACGTAACAAGTCCAATACATGAGTGACATTTTAAAGTCGTGTTAACAGCAACAAAAGATGGTAAAAACATTCCATGGCGGTTGATTTCTTCCCTTTTTGTCATTTGTTTGGCTTTTTTATTCCCTGTATTGGGTCAGCCGCTGACTGTGACTAACTGCGTTTTGGATCTTCTTTGCATAATACTTAGTGAGAAAAGACGGCGATGGATCACAAGACGATACGATAAAACTTAGTGGTCACGTTAAACTAAAATTAATTTTTGCATCTTTGGGCAGTTCAGTTTAAGAGATTCACATCAGAGCTTAACAAACAGACCCATCAGACAATCAGGGAAAACCAGAGCTCTGGGTTCAGATCTCCGTCATCAGAGCTCTGGTTCTGGAGATTCTGCTGCGTTTAGATTGAGGGACTCTGAGTTTCCTCTTGGAGGACAGAAGTTCTCCGTTCAGAACACGAGAGGAGTCAGAGGAGATACTGTCAGCTGGTCTGAGCTCTTGTTGTGAGTTCCATCGAAGGATTGTTCTACAGGCTGAAGGATAATTCCGTGAGCAGATTTGGATCTGATTGAATAGTTTGGTTTGAGTTTTCACAGAGAGGCTGCTGAACCGGACCGAACAGTACCGCAGTACAGACACTCTGACTCATTGATTCACCAAACAGCAGGGCGGTCCCTCTTCTGACTCCACACCGTTCAATCAGCCGACACCATGAGTGGTTCTGTCTGGGGTCAGTCCGGTCAGCACAGGCACTTATGGATTCAGTTCTGTAACTACCTCCACTACCAGGTCAGAACCGGAACAACAGTGACCCCTCTATCGGACCTTTTCTGATGGTGTCTAGAACTGCGTCTTCTCCAGTTTGATGAAGGATCTTTGTTGTGATATGACTGGAGAAAACGTTCATAAATCTGTACCAGCTTCATGAGAATGTAAAACTACGGACCTCAACGATATCCACAACCTTGTTGTTGAGTATGTCTTATTTTTGAATTCTTCCACGCCGCTGCATTTGGTGCAAAATATCAGTTACTCCTCGCAATTAATTGGATGCAGTTGCTTTTCTTTGATTCAGAGAATAATTTAAAATATCAACCAGTTATTTAAAAATAAACCGCTTTGAAAATCTATTTGTTGGCCAAGCAGACTGAAACAAACCCCGACCTACTGTCTGAATCTGGATCTTAATTATCCTGGCTGGTGAATTGGTCCAAACCGTGTGCGCGTGTGTGTGTGTGTGTGCGTGTGTGTGTGTGTGTGTGTGTGAGACCACGTGACGTGTTGTTGTGGAACTTTATGATGAAGGGAGAAGAGAACCAAAATGTCTTTCCACACGCTCTCAGTCTGGCCGTCTAATGACGCTGTGCCTCAAACAACAAGGGAAAATAACCGGTAATACCATCCAGCTCCCGCTGCTGCCGAACCGCTCCATAATCCTGACGCTGATGTTGAAGAAAAAAAACAGGCATTTAACGTCACTCTAGGAGCGGCGCGTTTGCTTCCTCCTCCTCCTCCTCCTCCTCCTCTCGTTGACCCTTACAAGACCAATTCTATTTTCTCCAGATGGACGTCAAACCCCTACTTTCTCTCTCTCCTTGATCGGATCCCGGTCCTAATCTCAGGCCGGTGCTCCTCCATCCAGCACAGCGGAGACGCCGCCTCCTCTCATGGGCAGGCATTAATGATTCCAGACAGGAAATTCCACCCTCCATTTCAATGAGGTTCTTTTTCAAAGAGAAAAGAAAGAATCCTCATGCTTGACTCTCTCCCGACAAAAGAGGCCTCCATGTTTGATCCACCTCTACACCGATGCAATCAATGGAGAGAGAGCCCCCCGTCCCCCCAAAACAACAAAGAAACCTGAAATACCCCAATTATGAGTACACCTGTTTGCTGCTTCTCCGTCCCTCCTCAAAGTGAGTCCTGAAAGCAAAATTCCTGATCTTGGATCAAGAGGGAGGATGATAGAGAATGAGCCTGTCTGAGCGGAATCGAGGCCTTAACGGGTTCTGAAGAACCGCACACAGGATTCACACTCTCTTCCGGGGCGGTCCATGTAAACCAGTGGAAAGACTCCCTGACATGAGTCGAGCAACAAAACAATGGCGACAGGGAAAGGGGCGGGGCTCGCTTTACCTGAATGTAGACGGAAGAAGATGAAAATGAGATACTTAATATACGGATACTATAGCTTTCATTACAGCGTTCGTTTACTCCACTGCATTTGGCTTCAAGCAACTATTTATTCTAAAAACACCAGCTGATTCCTATTACGACTCTGGAGCCAAAGAAAGTCGTCCAGATAAATTCTAGGAATAATTCATCCAACTGTTGGTTCCACAGAGATTATTTATGAAGTTACAACGTGGATCTTTGCTCTCCGGTTCAATTGACTCCCACAAACCATCACAGAAACACTGAATCCTGAATTTATATTATTACGTGCGGACGGAGTCAGGTCATGTGACCCTGGATCGTCTCAGGAATACAGAGAAAGTTAGGAAATCACTTTTGTCGAAATGTTGTATTCAGGATCCAGATAATACCAGATTTTTTAAAAATATTTTTTAAATCATCTCTACGGTGAAGCGGTCAGCTCTGCTGTAGTCTGAGTGGAAGATGAAGATGTAGGAATGAGGAGACGTTCAGGGCTTACAGAACTCTTCATCTACTGTGTGTCTTCCAGACGACGCAGCAGCAGCGGTCCCAGTGGGGCCAACTACCAGCAGTGGTCCCAGCATCAGCCCCTGGAAAAGCCCCTGCACCTCCAGGCTCAACGACAGCACCTTGGGGGGCACCTTTGTCCGCTGGGAGGAGAATGCCATACCCTGGTGAGTCCCTTCCTTCGCTCTGACTCCTCAGTGAATGAATCCGGATGTGACTCACGCTGCCGGAGACAATTCTCCTGGATGGTCTTCTTTTCCCCCCATTTCTCGCATGTCCACCCCGTAAAATTAATTTATCACTCGCATCTTCCTCTGAAACCAGGATTCTTGGAGAGGGTCACATTTTTGTAATATGAATTTTGGGCCGTAAAAAGACAGAAATGTGTGGCGGTATCATGATAAATGAGATCTGGCGGGTCTTAAATATCTAACTTAAACTCTTTGAACACGTTAATTTACCTTGCAAGTAAGTGGCACCCCAATATTCTTTCACATCCGTTGTACATTTTACTAATAAGCTCTTTGATTTTGCTTTTAATGGCAATTAAAGGTCTTAAATTGTCTTAAATTGAACTTGCTGATCATCTATAACAGCCTCTTGTTTCTGTCTGCCTGCAGCTCCTTGGTTCTGGACGGGGTGGAGAAGCAGAGCACCTGTGAGCTGGAGGTCGATGCTGTGGCTGTAGACATCCTCAACCGACAGGAAATTGAAAGTAAGTTCACAAGGTGTTTTATACCTGCTGATGAAAACTCTTAACCACCGTCACACACACTGACTTCAGTCGTCGCCGTGACAACGTGTACACAACGCTCCGAACCTCACAAACAGAAGCTGTTAAAATGTGTGGTGAAGAGTTTTGAACACACTACTACATGTTAAAGCGTCGATGCGGGTTCCTTGCGTCTTTTACACTCCCAGACAGGATAGCAGTGAAGAGTTCTGCCAACAACACGGCGGAAAAGAGCCTTAACTCTTTTAAACAAAATGGAAAAACATGTTTAGGAGAGTTCTTTTCGTGTAAACAGGCCTGAATTATGTTCTTCCTGCCATTCAGACCCACCGGGTTTCATAGTCAGTCCAGTAGATTCATACACCGGACCACCCTGCAGAGGTCATTATGAGGGATGACAGAACCGTCATCTGACACCCTGTACCGTGACTCTCCTCTGTGCCCAGATCAGATCGGCAGGAACCCGGGCCTGCAGGCCATTTGGGAGGACGAGAAGCAGCGGAGGAGGGAGAAGAACCGGGCCTCCCAGATAGATGCCCCTGAGTCACAAGGTGAGAAGATCCACAGTGGAAAATCTGTCTTCATGCGTTTCCCTTTTCTCCCCCCACACATTAATAGTCTAGTGTTCTGAACACACTCGCACAATAAACTCTTTTCATTCTCTGTCCGTTTGGTGCCAAAACCCATTTGTTACTGACTGCCTCTCAAAACGCTGCTGGCAGAACCGGCTGTAATTTACTGAGTCATCTGCTTGTGCGGTTGGAGAGCTCTGAGAGTATCACCAGGAGGCCGGTGAAACATCTCACTAAATATCCAAAAGTGTTTTTGAGCGTAACGACAATGTTCAGACTTAACCTTAAACCACACGCCGACACTTTCTGACGGCTACCGTTTGGTCTTCTTTTGTGGGCGGGGCTCCGTCTCTCTCCGTCAAAATGATGATGTCCAAACGCCACAAGTTAAAGTTTGTATTCTTGCTAACTAGAAGAAAGGTATCTTAAAAAAACAACCTGTATTTTGTCCTGAAATAAACAAAACGTCATTCTCACGCCAGCGTCGAAAAACTACAGACCTCATCAGTCTTCCTGTCACAGAGGTTCCTTTGATCGCCCACGGCACCACCCGCTATGAAATATGGGACTGGCTCCATCAGACTGCGTTTGCCTTTCCCTTCGTGCGAGCTGTGTGTGCCTGGAGCGGCGCAGTATTTCTCATACGACTACATGATTGGCTGTGCTGAATGAAGGCCTGCATCAAAAAAAAAAATGGAATAAAAATATCTTCAAATGGGGGAACGGTTCCGGAGGCTCCTTTCCCTCCGAGCTGACCCGCCATCGTGTCACGGAAGAGTTAAGGATTGCCGTCGTAACTTATTTTGTTGTTATGTAAATGCGTTTCTCGATGCATTATGTCAGACGTCACACTAGACGCCGCTATCATATATGTCACGCCTCTTTTAGCCAGCAGACCTTTCAAAATAAAACACCAGAGAAGTTTTATACCACCTTTTTTTTTTGCACAATCTAAACAAAAGAAGGTGGCGCAGAGAAGCTCCTTTGACTAGTGTGACAAACGACGCGTTGGTAGGTGCAGACGTACTTCTGTGGGTCGGTTATGTTGCCGTTGATGCATCTTCAATCTGTACGTGAAGATTCTAGAGTTTCCACTACGATGAAGATGGCAGCAGCTTGGGATGACGTGACCATAAATATAGAATATGAAAGCGAACGCGGGCAGCGATCTAAGAGGCCATTAAATACGTCGTACGTTACTTCCCCTTTTTTCTTCTTTGTCAGTTCTGCAGACCTTTTTTGTTCCTCTCTTGATTCATGGCCAACAGTTTCTGGTGGCTCTGCTCCATTACATCCATTTGGTCGGTGTCTGTAAGCGCTCAGAGAACCTGCAGAAATACAGTCGAAATCTCTGCATGCGAATAAAATGTCGGGCGTAATGGGGCCTAAAACTGACAAACTCTGATACCAGGGGTGGCTGTTTTGTGCTAAGCTAATGATGAAGAAGAAGAGGCAAATGAAGGAGGAGGGCGTCCTTCATCCCATCCATCTTTATTTGAAATGAGCTCTTAGCTATATTTGGTACTATAATGGTATTTGGTTCCTTACCGGTGTTATAAATTGCAAGCTTTGTGTTTCCTGGTTTACTTGTGAGATGTTGGGAGCCTTGGTCGCTCAGGCTTGTTGTGCGTACAACCGGCCGATCTGTCGATTTCATCAAACTAGTGGTGCCGATCGATCAGTCGATCGGAGCAAACTAAGCCCATTTGTAATATGATAAACTTATTATATATTATACAGAATTTTTTGTTGATCCCAGTTTTACATGGAAGTTAGCTGTTTTCAGATAATCTGTCCCAACATAGAACCTACCATGACTTTAAAAAACCCAATTATAAGCCTTATGGACCCACATAGACTTCTTCCTCACATGTGGACAAACATTAAGGGTGACCACATCGGAAAACTGAATCAAATCCTCAGATTCAGGGTCTGATTCAAAGTTGGAATGTCACAAATCTCTCCAAAAATGTTGGATACAGAAATAAAAAAACTACATGAATAAATTAGTTACGGGAAAAATCGTTTTAGTTGGACGTTTGAGTGGAGCTTGTGAGCAGATCGGGTTTCAGCGAGCCTCTGCCTCCTGCTTTGGTTGCAGCAGGTCTTTCTTTGGCTCACTCTATTGTTTCCACCACGTTAGCCTCTTCAAAGCTAGCGCGGACATCTGCTGTAGTTTTATTTCTCAACGCTGCTCCATTTGAGTTTTTCCGTTCCCCAATCAAATCGGGGTACCCTCCTTCCTAGAACTGCCCGTGTGATCGGCGACATGCCTCTTGCCTCCTCACCGCAAACGAGGATTTTAAGGTTTCCGGGCTTTGTTGTCTCGGTGCGCCGGGAGCCGTCATGGAAACAGCCTGATGGTGAATAATCTCAGGCTGTTAATGGGCTGCGGCGTGATGAGATGTGTGTGAAGTACACAGCCTTCCCACATCTGACCAAATCTTCAAGAAGAGGAAATTAAATTTCCAGCGTTGAGGAAAGAGTTTGTGAAGAAATGATGGCTGATTTGGAAAGATTCTGTGGTGCTGACGATGCAGAGTGATGTCATCACTACTGCAGGAAGAATCGACCCCTACCAGCGTATTTACCAGAAATGACGGACTGAAATGTGTGTGTGAGTGAGTGTGTGCAAGGGGGGGGGGTCAACCTATAAAATAGCAACAAATTCAATAGTGCTATTGCAAAAACGAGCCATAAGAATAAAACAACAAAGGTCAAACAAAGTCTCATGTGATTTCATTTAATGATCTGGTTTATGTTTAAAATCAAAGTCAGTCCATCAGACCGCGTACAAAAGTTTTTCTCAATACAGGACAGCGATTGTGATTAGAGAGATCTTAAGGGCGGGGCGGGGATAAAGAGATGTTTTCTCTGTTGTTGGTGTGAAACTTTTGGAAGAATTCGACTTGAAAAGTGTGTTGTTGTTTTTTTTTTTCAATTTCAAGAGAGTGATTTCTACAACTATTTTCGAAGGTTACTAAGTATAAATGATTTTTTTAAATTTTCTATTAGTATGGGTAGCTCACTCCAAACATTTAGGTGGGCGGGGCTTATAAAAGCTTTTGCTTCTCTCATAGCCTTTCAGACACATACATATACAGACTGTTGGTTTTTCTTTGTTTTCTAAATATTGTTTACCGTTATGCATTATGTTTGTATGTAATGATGTCTGCATTAAAAGGAAAGAAAGGAAAAGAGAAGAAAATGTCAGAGATTCCCTGAATATTATTGAAATAGTCCGTTGTCTGTTTTTTTCCAGATCGTGGTTTAGTCACCGTGACTGAGAGCGAGAAAATGTTCATGAAGAGATTCAAGGAGATTCTGCAGGAGAATGAGTATGACGTGTAAGTTCCTCTTGATTTTTCTGGTTCTGGTGGCGGGTTGGGCGGTACATACGGGATGCTTCAGGATAAATTTGATCAGGGAGGTCCATCTGAGCCCAATCGCCCCATTACTCTGAGGATGAACAGAGAGGAGGAAGCGGAGGCCGCTGGGAGTGGAGGAGGGAGACGGCGTTTTAGTCGGAGCACGTGATGCTTCCTGTCACGCTACTTTCCCACAGACTCGGACCGGACCGCACTCGGCTCACGTTTCCCTCATGTTTGCTCCTCTGCGTCGAACGGTAATGAGGTTGCTGCATGACCTCAGCTTCCCTCTCCGCTTCGCTCCAGCTGCCCCCTCGGTGCTGTCTGGCCCGAGAGGGGGGGGGCTCTGGATTCAGATGCCGTGACGAGGGTGTAGTGTGGAGAAATGTGGAAGGAGAGAGTGAAAATAATGCCTGAGAGGTTCACCCCCCCTTCACGGCGTGGAAGCAGAAAGCATTTCCTGTTATAAATAAGAGTACAGTTTTGCTGTGCAGCCGTGCATTCAGCTCCATCAGAACCAGATGGCTTCTACTCACTAACCTCTCATATCAGACGGGAGGGGAGGAGCGGCCGGTGAGGAAGGGGGTTTGACTGATAGAACTCACACACTGTGTCCCCTGTTAACCCTTTGATCGTTCATCCACCGCACAATAACTACAAATCCACCCATTCCACTAGTTCACAACTGAGCTGGACTGCTTTCACTTTTCTCTGTTTGGACTCATTTGTTATAATCATACCTTATTTATCTCTGTTTCACGTATGTCTATTTATGTACGCACTGGTTTACATGTCTTCTTTCTTTCTGTCGTGCCTTTATAACGTTAATGTAACGATAATGTAACGCACACATTTCCCCCTTTGGGGATCAGTAAAGTTCTTTCGATTCTAAACCCAAGCCCCGTTTAAAAGAGGGTGTTCAAGAGTAGAGATGCATAACTTTATATATACATTTTCATAATGTTCGCCAAAAGTCACCGTCCGATGCATGTCATTGGTGTTACTCTCCTTTCTCCCGCCCCCTCCATCCGGTGGAGGGGGCGTCCCAGAACAGAGCTGGCCTTCCTAGTCAGTTTATCAAGTCTCTGCCTGTCCGTCGCTGAGATGGTGCTGCCCCACCAGACCACTCCGTACAAAATGGCTGATGCCACCACAGCATCAGAAGATGTCTTAAGGAGGGTCCCCTGCACCCCAAAATGTGGTTCATCCAGTCCGGTTCATCTTTTACTCGATTCAATAACCAATTTCTGTTTTTTGAGAAAATTATGCACAAGACATGTTTTGTCTGACTATAAAATCAACACTGTTCCTGCTAGACCTCCTCATTTCACTCATCTGAGACCCCCTCCTCTTTAAACAGCAACAAGTCCCTCTGTTGGCTAATTGCACTGATATCCAGTCGGTGGTTATCTCTCCTTCTGCTCATCCTCCTCATCTTCCTCCCTCCTCGGCCGCATCATTCAGACTCAGCTGAGCGGGGTCAGTGAATACAGCGATGGGGGCGTGGTTCACCAGCTAAATGTGTTAATCGCTGCGGTAATCTCACAGTGCCTGCCATGCCCCCTCCCTTGTCGCCTCTAAAGTCGTTAGCTGGCAGACTAATTAAGAGACAGCCAGACAGTGGCGGCACGTGCACGTCGCCTCTCAGGAGGCCTTTCCTCGCACGGCCCGACAGAACCCACTCTCTGAATGACAATGGGACTGCAGTAAAATCTCCCCGCTCTTCATCCTCACCTCAGACTCTGATAAAGATTCAAACACATTCATTTCCCTAAGAGAATAAGCAGCGGTCAGTCTGGATGTCAGATAGCGATAAAAACCATAGAGCCACCAGCGGCCCTTAATGGTCCCATCGTCCTCTTCTTTGACTTGCTGCTGTCCTCAACTACCCCTCGGTCCGGATCAGCGGCTGGATGAGGAACTTGATGGCTTTCTTCTTTTCAAAAGCCTTTTCACATCAGGCTGTGTGCCTCACTCGCAACTCTCCATGAGTCACATGAAAGAAGAGAAACAAGCGTACTATGACATCTTTTGTCCGGTTGTTGGCACGGACATTGATTCTGCTCGTCTGGAAAGAAGAAGGCACAACCAACACATTTAGATTTAATGAGGGGCTTTTACACCATTTCCATCAAAGCAAACCTTCATAGAAGATACTTCCCAGTAAATTAAGGAATATCTTTTACTGGAGGGAAACAATGTTCTAAGATTTCAAGATCTGAAACATCCTTTTTCTTTTTTATTTGTATTTATTTCAATTTTTCAAATAAATACTATTTATTATTATTTGTAATGGTTTGTGGTACTGGTTTTTCCTGCACCTTTAATTTGTCAGGTTTCATGTATCTGTCATTGTATTCAGGAGTTTTGGTGTCCCACGTTAAAAAAGTTAATAACTCTGACTGTTTGAGAAAAGACAGAAAAACTCTGCTGTAGACTTTTTACTCGGTCACAGGCTGAGTCACACACTGATGTTATGACAGGAGGGGCATGTGTGAACAATTGTGATGATGTGTGAGGAGAGAACTGAGCTGCATTTTCACAATAAGATGCTCAACTATCGTTTCCTTTGACTTTTTATTCACGTTATGGTGCCATCATGGTGATTTAAAACAGGAAGCCTCTATGAAGTGAAGGGGTGACCGTGTAGATGTGTCGTCTCAGTTAAATCCAGTTTAGTGTTTGTTCCTCTCGGTTCTTCGTTAACCTTCTCCCCGCGGGCTGCTGCTGGGATCAGACGTAGCTTCGTGCAGCTTTACCTGTCTGCCTCAGTGTTTGGGTTACGCCCCTCAATTAAAGGGGCAGAAATAATCCAAAGAGTGAGAAGAAGGTGTTTCCAGCCATCATCAACCGTCACTAAAGTAGATGACAGATTTTATACACGGTGCAAAATAATGTTCAATAAGGACATGTGTGAAATCCTATTCAAAACGCACACTTGACCAACTCCATGTTTCACAACTTCTGTTTTGACACACTAAAAATGTCAGCAGGCTATCGGCTATACGTTAGCCCTGTTCATAATACACAACATACCAGAGGCATGGGGAGAAATAGTCGCCTGGGTGAGAAGATTGGGTTTCCTCAGCTATAACTTAAGTCCAATGGAGGAAGTGAGATAAGGTAAGAGGATATTTAAATCACCCCACGAGGAGAAATTCCGTTTTTTTCCCCCAGCTATGTGGGCAGAGACCGACCCAATGGAACGCAGACTAGCGGATTCAAACCAATACATCAATGTGTCAGATTCAGACCAGTTAATAGATAGCAGAGAATCAGTACTACACTGCTTAAATAAAACAGCTACCATTATTAATAAAGGGAAAGAAGACCTATCAGCTAGCATTTTAACAAATCAGTTCTCATAAACGTTATTTCTGACCAATCTTGGAACGTCATCACAGATAATCAAATCAGTATATGCTGTGAATTTACTGCAACACGGCTCTGATCTTCATGTCTCAGTTAAAGCTCAATCTGAAGAAGCTTCTTTGGAGGGTGGGATCTGTTCTGGAGCAACACCTTAAAGTGGAACTCACTTATGGCCGCCCCCTGTGAGCTGGCTGTCTGCCTGGTCTACATTTCAATATTTCAGAGTCACTAAGCAGTGAGTTGCTAGGTGATGCAGCAGGGCAGCATGGGTAAAAGGGAAGTGCGATAGGTAGAGCCGTCTGGAGGGATATGAAGGCGGTGTTGGCTGGCTGCCTGTTTTCCATTCATATACCCTCTCCATCACCGGCACCCCACTCTCATATGCAAACACACACACACACACACACACACACAGCAGACCGGAGACACTGTCCACACACGCAGCTGTCACACGACTGTGTATAAACATGAACACACACAGACACGCACACACACAAAGAGGCCGCCCTGATTAAGACCCAGAGTGAGGAGATGCTAATGAAACATGGCTGTCTTGCAGTAAATGGCAGGAGGTCCTTGATTTGAGATTCAGGTAACGTCCAAGCTGACAGCGTTCGCTGATACCTCCACTCATTTAAAGCGAGAGGGGCCAGTCCATCCTTCCTCTGCAGCTAAAATGGCAACGTATGAATGTGTGTGTTGCAGCGTTTGACATGCTTGATTTGTGTCCATGCTTTATTGTTATATCGTAAGTATATTTGTTATAGACATGACGTGAGTTTCTGACTAGGTTGAAGTGGGTGATATCTCAGCAACGCCTCAGTAGAACTGATGACAACCATGCGTGTCAAACTCAAGGCCCCATGTGACCCGCGGTGCAATTATATCTGGCCCATAGGACAATTTCTAATTTCTATTACACTGGAACATCACATATACTACAAGTCCCAGAATGCAACTTTGCGATGCTTTTTTTTTTTCTTTTTTTTTTTTCAGTTCATATTACTGTATTTGTCATACTTCTGGGTAAAATACGGCCAATTTAAGCCTGTATTCAATAACTATTGACCCTGTTTGGAATCTTTTTTAAGATTGAGTTTGTCTTCCATGACTTAGACGAAATAAATAAAAATAAATTGGGTAGATTTTGTCGGTCGCAGGGAATTCATCTGGGACACAAGTCCACCAATCCTGCACACATTCTGGAAGGTCACCTATTGTGATACTTTCTGGCCATTAAGCAACCGTCACCCTGCAGCAGATTTGGAGATCGTGACCATTATTCACATCTGGCTGGATACTGATGATACCAATCCTAGCTTTAAATCTTCAAACCGTGCTGATTGTGGAACTTCTTTGATGCTGGTTTGAAGATGTTTGCACGAACTTCTTGATGAACTTCCACACTTAAAAACCCCCCACAGCGGTCGTCCACCACGAGCTCAGTGGTTTAGCTAACGTTGAGCTCTAGGTGATGGCCGATGTGATGAAGAACTTCTAAAGAAAGAACTATTAACTGTTTCTGCCCGTCTCTGCTCAGGACACAGAGTTTGTCTTCTGGCGATGGGGAGGACCAAGAGGATCTGCCTGATGAACTCACTCTCCACTGTGACCCTCTGACCCCTGAGGGCCTGCCATGTACCGCTGCTAATGCTGTGGAGGTGCACAGGGACTCACAGCCAGGTGAGGAAAACCCACAGCAGAGTTGTGCATGAAATCTATGATGGTAAAATGCTTCAAAATGTTATTTTAGCCTTGGTTTTAATAACCGGTTAAGATTCTGGGAGACCACCACTGTATCCTGTATCTCCTCCCATACTGAAGGAGGAGACAACAGGCTGAGGGAGGGGTGGGCGGGGTCTCTGATGATGTTGGAGGCTCTGCCTACCAACGTTGGTGTTAGATATCCAGATTTCTGCGTTGAGGTGGATAGAAGATGATTCAATGACAAGTCCCGTGAAGAAACCAGGGATAAAACACTTTCTGTGTCTGCAGCAATAAACATCCAGTCAATCCAACGTGTCTTTATGGTTTTACATTTAAAACGACCACAAACCGTTGACGTTGAAGTTTAAAAACACAAACTGAAGGACATAAAAGGGTAAAAGGCAAATTTAGTAATCACTTAAGTTGAAAAAAGTAACTTAAAAAAAAATAAAAATTGGGGGGAAACCCTGATAATGTCGACCTGGCATCCTAAAAGGTTCAGTCCTCCTCTCTGGTTCGGCTTCAATGCTGCAGTTAGAAATCGTTGCTTTCAAATATATGTGTGCTTTTATTGTGGTGTGTCGTTGTCGTGGCACAGCGCCGACATCCTGTCCCCATCTCTCTTCTGTCACCAGTAGATTTTAACGGGGACACAATGCTCACATGCTCACAAACTAAATGTCTTTTCATGCTCTTTGGTATGAAAAAGCAGACACCGCTGCTCGTCTGGGTCTTCTCCCTGCACCTCTTCAAAGAGAGTTTGACAATTATGACTTAAACCCCCTTTTTGCTCCACCGAGGAACAGGTTTTATACCCAGACAATAATCTTCTCTAGTACTGAAGTGGGGGGGGGGTTGAACTCATGAACTCATGGTTAGATATTTTTATTGTCACTTACAACAGATGTCACATTTTTTTTATCCTGTTAATTTCATTGAAAGGAGTTACTGTAAAGTTATTTCACATATTTATTTATTTCTTACTATACATACATACATACACACACATACTGTACATACACACATACTGTACATACACACACATACTGTACACACATACATACACACACATACTGTACATACACACACACTGTACATACACACACATACTGTACATACATACATACACACACATACTGTACATACACGTACATACTGTACATACATACACACACTGTACATACACACACATACTGTACATACATACATACTGTACATACTGTACATACACGTACATACTGTACATACATACATACTGTACATACTGTACATACACGTACATACTGTACATACATACATACACACACATACTGTACATACACACACATACTGTACATACACACATACTGTACATACACACACACTGTACATACACACACATACTGTACATACACACATACACACACATACTGTACATACACACATACTGTACATACACACACATACTGTACATACACACATACACACACATACTGTATATACACACACATACTGTACATACACACATACTGTACATACATACATACACACATACTGTACATACATACACACACATACTGTACATACACACACATACTGTACATACACACACATACTGTACATACACACACATACTGTACATACACACATACTGTACATACATACACATACTGTACATACACACACATACTGTACATACACACACATACTGTACATACTGTACATACACACATACTGTACATACACACACATACTGTACATACACACATACTGTACATACACACATACTGTACATACACACACATACTGTACATACACACACATACTGTACATACACACACATACTGTACATACACACATACTGTACATACACACATACTGTACATACTGTACACACATACTGTACATACTGTACACACACATACTGTACATATTGTACATACACACATACTGTACATATTGTACATACACACATACTGTACATACATACACGCACAAACATGTACATACATACACGCACAAACATGTACATACACGCGTACACACACACACACAAACATGTACATACACGCGTACAGACACACACACAAAGATGTTCATACACGTACATACACACAAACACGTAGGTACACACACATACTGTACATACATACATACACACACACATACTGTACATACATATACACACATTCATACACACACACAAACACGTACATACACACACACATACAAACACTGACCTCACGTTGAACCACAGTGTTAATTCCACACGTGTGTATCGATGGACACGTTTGACGTTTCAGCGACACTAACATCTTCTCGTTCCACCCCAGACGCTGTAAGGAGCAGCGGTCAGATCCCCGAGGAGGCCGTCGTTGATGAGGAGGCCATCTTGAGCCTCCTGGAGAACAGCTCCACCTTTCTCCCTCTCTCCCAGGCATCCAACCACTCGCCCCTGTTAGGTAAGGCAGCCGCTGAGATCCAGTCATAGCTCCGCCCTCCTCATTATTCCTCTGTTTGTGTTTAAAAAAATCTTAGAAACTTGACATTCTTTTGAAACAAATGTCAGGCAGAGATAAACTGGATGTGTGGTTCTGCCAACAGCCCATAAATAAAGGATATATAAAGGATATAATTGTTGAGCCGATTGTTAGATCTGACTTGATCAATTTGGCTTTGAGTTATTTCTCGCCGCTCAGTGATGGAACGCCTTTTAAATCTTTTGCTCCGTGTGCAGACGGCAGCCAAGACCGAGCCATCATCGATCTACTGGCTGGCCTGGAGGACGACGGTTTCTGCAGGACGCCCGTCAGACAGAACTCCCAGGCCCAGTCGCTTCCCGGTGGCAGGAGCTACCACTGCAACAGTGACGAAGAGGAGGCCGGGCCGGAGCTCGACAAGGAAGAGGCGGAGCTCAGCGTGATAATGTCCCAGCGGTGGGACAACGAGGCTCCCGGGAACTTAACCTCAACCCGGCAAGTCTGTACTTTATGTGGGCTGAGATCTTTGATGGCTGCTCATGCCAACACATTTGAGAGAATCTGTTTGGGTTTTTTATTTCTCGAAAATATTATAAACATTTTCAACAGATCTAATCAAAGAAGATAGTTATGTTCTCAAATAAATATGAAAGAAAAATGAGGTCTAGTGTTTACCGTTAGCTCAAAGCCGACTTGGGAACAATATGTCTCACAGTCAAGGAACCATTTTATTCATCAAATCACAGCCTGACAGGAGACCACAGTCGGCATAATAAGTCAGAAAGTTCTCCAATAACAGGCAGAACTCGGTTTATAGCAGCTCTTTGACAGAAGGTTGATGGTGGGGCTGCTTAAAGTCAAATTTTCCGATGTGGCATTAATCTTCCTGTCTAACTGTCACCAACCTCCAGGTTCTGATCAATCAACCCGGGGTTAAAACTGATGTGTAGTTTCCACAGCCTCTGCACTGCGCACAAAAGAGAAATGCATGTTTTAAAATGTCTCGCCGCTGTGATCCAGCAGGCAGTAGACGGTCAGATGAAGACATCTGAGCTGAGTGGGCTGAACCTGAGCCTTGTTAAGTCTGTGACCCGCTGTCTCTCTGTGAACAGACGCGGCGTGAAGGAGGCAGAGGACGGCTTCAGTGACGAGCATCAGGAGTCCTCTGATGACGACATGGAGTGGAGTGGGAATAACTCTCTGTTCGCTAATCTGTCCATCCCCCAGCTGGACGGGGCTGCAGACGAGAGCAGCGGTGAGTCATCTCATGCAGGCGTAGATAAAATGACTGTCTGTCTTTGATGCTTATCCTGCACCGGATCTAGACTGCAAGGAAATATTTTATTTCAGTCGTACGCGGTCGTTTCAGAGTTCGAGATGAACCGCCTGTCTTGTTTTGGGTAGCATCACATTTCACGCCTGAGCCTCCCATTAGCTCTAAAGTTGTTCATGTTTGAAAGGTGTCGGGTTTGAATCAGTTCATAATGAGTAAATTATTAATCTACACAGGACTGTGAGGAAGAGTAATAATAAAACCAATAAGATAAGTTCAAATCTGGCACATTTCATACCTAAAACCAGGGAAAGTTGTTAGGAATACTTGATAGTACATCAACTATAATCAGCACAAAACTTTTTTTTTCTTGCTAAGAGAAAGATATTCCATCTATTGTGATTCTGTAAAAGGCACAGGTTCCCCCTGGATAAATCAGTGATGAATATGAAGTCATCTTCAGAACTTAAGGTGACCTCTTGTTCATAGCTTTACATTTGCCAATGAGGTCATCGTTTTACATTTGTTAGTCTGTTTGTAAGAAAGATTCTGGAAAAACTAATGGACGGTTTTGCATGACAGTTTAATCAGAGGTAGGTTTTGTATTATCCTAGAGATAATGACATTTTGGCGAAATTACGTCATGACCTCACAACGTGATGTCATAATAACATTTTCTTTGCGTTTGCGAGATTTTGGAGGTTTTTGGCTAGAACTCAGAAATGAATGTTTGGATCTGCATGAAATTGTCATAAATAAAGCGATCTCATTTATTCCGATGACGAGAATTCTACCTCGGCTGCTGTTGTGCGTCGGTGGAGCCTGCCGCTTTCTGAGTGCATTTATATTAACAACAACTGAAGATTTTTTCATGATCATTCAACGCACCATCCCACAGACTGGGGCAGAAGAGTGCATTCTTGGTTTGATGAAAACATTTGACAGATGAACTGGCGGACCCTTGTTCCCCACCTCTAGCCCGATGTCAGCCAGATGGATGGATGCATGCATGGATGATAGATAGGGTTGATGGATCGATGGATGGGACGGATGTCACTGAGGCATGGGCTAAGATTCCTCAGGAATGCTGCCAGAAAGAGTCTCTACAAAGTAATAGAGATCATCTGGTCATGAAGTACGTAGTAAATGTTTGAGAGAACATTTGTTGTATCTGTTTTATTGGGGTATTTAAACTGTCTTGTTAGATATTGCTTTCACAAACCGCTGATTAATAGTATAAATGATAAACCTAATATACAATGGGGGTTTAATATTTTTGCTTCCAAGTTTGCCACCACCTACTCCTTTTAACTCCTCTGCCCCTTCTCTTGTTCTGTATGTAGATTCATCCTTACCAGACAGTGGCCCCAGGAGCCGGAAAAGGAGTCCCTACTCCAGAGAGACTGTTCATCCTGAGCACAGACCAGTTCATGTGCTGGACACAGAACAACCACTGGACAAGCACTTTCAATCAAAAAGCAGCAAAGACAGCAGTAGTGAATGTTCAACAGGGTTCAAGGTTAATAAAGAAATCCCGTACATCCCGCCAGTCAAACACCCCATCCCCTGCAAGACAGCTAAACACCCTGAGGTGTCGCCCATATGTGTAGACACAGACGACATACGACCCATCTACGCCTATGACAACAAGACCTCCATAGCTTTGGATAAGACAGATTTAGAAAGTTTCCCATTTGGTAATGGAAAGGTCACTAAAAACAGGAAGAAGTACAGCAGCATAAAGAATGTAGACACAAACTGTCTGTCCATTCTTCAGAACCACAGGACCTTCTCACTCTGTTACTCAGAGCTGAGAAATTGTTCCGCTAAGTCAGAGCTGGAACTGAGCCAGAAGGAGAGGAAGAGCCCCATCCTGAGGAACATCTCCTCATCACCATCACCCATGGAGGAGGATGAGTTTCTCAACCATCAGGAGCAAGAAATGGGCCAGGAAAGTGAGGAGGGAGATGTCGGTGAACTCAAAATCAGGTACGAGGACTATCAGGAAAATAAGACTGAGAGAACTATAGTGGCCCAGCAGGAAGCTCACTATAAGTTCTTCCCCAGTGTCATCCTCTCCAACTGCCTAACTAGGAAGAAGACTGGGAACAAAAAGCTTCCTGATTCCTCCAGTGATCTGGGACAGGTCCTGCCTCGAAGATCGAGGCTAAAAATGAACAAGAAAAGGTTGGGAATGGTAGGACATAAAACCAAGTTACACATAGTTGAAAGTGCTACCTCTGACAACCAGGTTAGTGCTGGCCTCTCTTCAGTTGGACCTGTTTGTCCATTGACCACAGACCCAGAGATTCCAGGTTTGGAGAATAAGCCAGTTAATGAGGCTGAACCATTTACAGATGGACAATTCGCTGAAGGAGCGCCAGTCACGAAAGAGGAGCCAGAAAAAGAGAAGATTGAGAGGACTGTAGAAGAACAGACTAAACCTCTGTCAGAGCTTCCTACCATTTGTGATGTTACTGAAAAATTGGCAAGTGATAGTTTAAGCCCATTGCAAGATGTATCAGCTAAAGTCAGTTGTACGAAAACCTCTGCACTACCTGGAAGTAAATACACCCTGAGGACCAAACGGAAGATGGTCTACGACGGAGAGGATGGCGAACACTCGGTTTCCACTCGATATAAAAACCCACCTTCTGTCAAAGAAAGGCTCAAGGACACGAATGCCCACAATGGGCAGGAAATAAAATTCCAGAAACGTTGCAAGAAGGAACCGCCTATCATCATCAAATATATTATCATCAACAGGTTCAAAGGGCAGAAAAACATGCTGGTGAAGATGGCCAAAGTGAATGCAGAGGAGCAGATGGTTCTGCTGACACCACAGAAGTTGGAGAAGTTGAACAAATTGGCCCCCCTGAAGGATTTCTGGCCCAAAGTGCCAGAATCCCCTGCTGTCAAGTTTCCCGTCACTGAGCCGAAGGTCAAGAAACACCCCAAAAGAAAAGCAAAGGTCAATTCCACCACTAAAAAAGCAGCCTGCAGCACTTCCAAACCTCAGGTCAGACCGTATAAAAGGGTCAGAAGGAATAAATGCAGTCAACGAAGCCCAGTTCTACCTTCTCTACCACCCCCTAGACCATGCTACTTTGAGCTGGCAGATGACCATGGTATTGAGTATACTGATGTCATGGTAGAGTTGGGCTACCTCTCTGATAGATCCCCAAGCCCTACTGACTCAACACCCCCACGTTGTTGGTCCCCAAGTGACCCTCTTATGGACACAAGGGGTTCAGAACAGCTAATAAACCCACTGAGTGACCCATGTCTTAGTTCTACTTCTACTATGCCGTGCACATTATCTTCAAAAAGAAGAGCACAAAGTAAATGTCAAACAGTCAAACCTAAGAAAGTTACAGAAACTAAAAGGAGAAGGAACAAGTCCGCTACTAAGCCTCCAGACGAGAAGGAACCCAAAAAAGAGAGCTCGAAACTAAGTAGCAGTGCTGCCCGAAAGCAGAGGAGGAAACCTAAAGTAACCGCTGAAGCCATAGTCAACAGCCCCACAACCACTAAAAGACCAAGAAAGTCTCGCAAAAAGAAGACTGAGGAATCGGAACCCAAAAGCCATGACTCGAGCCAACACGACTGCCAGCCTCTTCTCACTGAGGATGAACCGCTTCTCTCTGAGGGCTCCTCTCAAGAGTTACCTCCATTTCAACAGCCAGCGAGCAGCGATAACATCCAGGGTAGCTCCGACATAACACCCATATCAGAATTAGTCGCCCAGTCTATAGAACCAAAGGTTGAAGACTGCGAGACTTCCATCATGGAGGTCAACCATAGCTTTTTATCACCAGCTGAGCTGAAGCAGCAGGCTTCCGCTCAGACCACTGCGGTAAAGGCAGAGGCTTCACAGGAAAGTACAGCTCCTCTAACTGGTCCATCAGTTAGACCCTCGCTGGATGACAGTAAAGAAGCCATAATAGCAGCAGACTCCCAACCCTCGGTCCCCAAGAATGGGGAGGTTCCTTCTCTCCCTGAGACACCCTCTGGTTTGGATGTTCTGAAGCAACTTCTCCAAAAGAGGCAACAAGGACAGGCCCTTCCTTTACAAGTAGTCGGTACTGCTGGGCACGCCACGGCCTTAGCTCAGGCCACAATACTTCTAGATACATCAACTAAACAAGCTAAATCCAGAAAGGCTCTCTCCACCATTCCTCGGAAACCCAGGGTCCCAAAGTCTACCGCTCCCAAGGATAAAAAGCCGAGAATGAGGAAAGGCAAGGCAAGCAGCACTCAGCCAGATCTATCAGTCAAGCAGGAGGGCCACATGTCGGATGACTGCCCCATCTTCCTCTCAGATCCGGGCCTTGACGGCTGCAACTTCATAGAGGACAGTTTATCGCCAGAGCTCCCGCACAACTATAACTTTGACATAAATGCCATCGACCAGACCGAGTTCTCCAGCCCGTACAGCGGCAGTCAGTTTGTCCTTACTGATAAGAGCTTACCATTAAAGTTCCTCAGTGATGTAAGCCAGGAAGCTGTCTCTGCTCAGGCCCTGGGCATCGAGAAGAAACTTGATAGGTTGTTTGTCTCCATGGAGGAGATGCAAAGAGGATCCGAGTGGCACAAAATAAGGCCAATCAGCCCGGACCTCTTTGACAGAACCGACACAGTGGAGTCCGCACCGAATCACCTCACGTTCCTTGACTCTGAGAAAGTAAAGAGCAGGGAGTGGGACTTATCTTCAGGTAAAGCCCCAACACTAAGCCCCTTTCAAGACTTTCACTGTGAAAGAAAAGAGCTTCTTTTCTCCGTCTTTGACTCTTTGCCTTTCAATTCTGCATCGTTCGTCGACCATGAGGGCTCCCCAACAGGAGAGCTTTCAGAAGGTATTGATGGACTAACCTCCACCACACCCAGTAGCTCTCCCCGCTCCATCAGCTCACTATCCCAGGTTAGGCCAAGCCAGCTGCTGCGCGGGGCAGGAGGTGGAGCCCACATTCTCAAGCCCCTCATGTCTCCTCCGAGCCGAGATGAGATCCTCACCACCCTTCTGGACTTGGAGATGTCAGAGGCCACCTTTCAAGAACCCTTCTGCAGTGACCCCTCAGATGCACCAGGGAGACCAATGTAAGAATATATGCACCAGCAGCAAAAGTACCTCCTTATCGTATACTCTGTTCACTCGCTCTGCGAGTAGATTTGTTTTCTTTGCAAGTAGCCGGCAATCTGATATTCTTTCACTGGAGTCTGGTATACTTTCTTTTTTTTTTTTGTTGGTATGGAACCAACCATTAAAATAAGATTCTTCAATCTTATTTTAAGACCAAGGAAATTTTTTATTTAAATGAGCTTGTTGAATCTGCAGGAATGTAGTAATGATATATACCACATGTTTCTTTAATTCTGAAGTGTATTACAGTAATTACTGAAATATAAGTGAATAAATCACATCCCTCTGTATTTTCCAGGGAGGTTGGGGGCCGTAAATTGATGGTGGGCACCAGACTTGCGAAGGAACTGCTGGAGTTCAGTGGAGAACTGTCTTTAGAGGGCCTCCATTTCTGGAAGACGGCCTTCTCAGCCATGACACACACTGCCACCACTATTACCTCGTCCTCCCAAACCCGAGATTCCGAGGCCTTTTGGGAAAATAAAGACCAGGCCAGGTTTGACCGGTCCTCAGCCAGCGACAAGAAGGTTATCCTTCTGCCCTGCAAGAACCCACCGAGCCGAGACCGTGTGCAGCTGTGGCTGGAGGCCAGGAAACAGTATGAGAGTTTACAGAATGCAAGAAGAGACCCAAGGCTGCTGAAGGACGGGGACCCAGAGAGAACCGAACCACCGGCTGCTTCCACTTTTCCAGCAGTGAAGATTGAGCCTTTTGAGAGACCTTCCAGTGTTAGGAACCAAAGGAGAAAGAAGCGTAACCTGTCCCTGATAATATCTCCTCTGAAGATTACTGGCTCTCAGTGTAGATCCACAGAGGTGAGTCCAGTTTCAGATGGAGGCAATGTGGACACGGAGCAGGAAGGTGGAGAGAAAGATAATGATGATGACAATTCAACCACATCTGGAGAATCTCCAGAGCTTCCTCTCTGGCAGCAGTCCTGTCAGCCCAGCCCGTCAGGGTCAGATCGGCTGAGTGAAAATTCTCCTGAACCACAGTCTCCTCGGCCCTTTAACTGTCCGGAGAAACTAGGGGAGAATAGTCCTTCACCCCTAGATGCGATTCATGAGGAAGTCGGAATGACAGGGGCAGCCATTCTTCACAGCACCCCCTTTTTAAGGAGGCGACGAAGAAGCAAGGAAGATCTGGTGCCAGTGTGCAGCACGCCCATATTTGAAGGTCAGAACTCAGCACTTTTATTCTGTCTTTTTTATTTTAGGTTACCTCTCAGCCAACAATCAGACTTCTACCTTCTACATTTTCAATTGTATTAATTAAATATCAATTGTATTTATATAAACGGGTTACTCACACATAGTAACGGGTTACTCACACATAGTAACGGGTTACTCACACATAGTAACGGGTTACTCACACATAGTAACGGGTTACTCACACATAGTAACGGGTACAATGTTACTGACACTGAAAATAAATGATTTTCGGTCTTACCTGTCCAGAGACAACAATGTGATGCAAACACACCTGATAGTTGTGGAGCTACTTAGGTTTATTTCTGGTATGTAATTCAGTTAAAATAACCGGGGAGCAGAAAAAGTTTGAGGGTTAGATCACAGGTATTACAATCTAAGGGATAAAAGTTCAAACCCAGTCAACTTGGAATGCAGAAATCGGCATACTCATGGCAGTCCAATATTCTGGGGGTGCTGTGACAGGAGGAGAATCCGGTATAAAACCTGAACCATCTCCAGAATCCAGATGACACTCTGTGCTGGGGAATCCGGAGCATCCACTTGGACTAGGATGTAGAATTTATCCTCAGTTAAACAGTGACAAGTTTGAATCGGGTGCATGCGGTCGTCTCATCTCTGCTCTTCCTGTTCATTCCCTGCTGCAGAAGATCCCACCTCTCAGATACTCCAGCAGAGGAGGAGAAGCCAGGCAGAACCGCTGAGGAGAGTGCTGCTTACCACGCAGATGAAGGTCAGACCCCAGTATGGATTCTTCTCCTTCTCAGCTTATCAGTCATAGTCCGCCATGGAGAGGGAGCAGGTGGTAGAATACCAATAAACCGGTGAAAGTGAGGAGGATCACTTGATCCTGACATCAGTACCTCCTGCCTGTTGCTCTGAATAAAGTCAGATCCTCTTTCATGTCGGCGGGCTGAGATGAGATTTCATCCTCTTTTTTTTTGATGTTGCATGTTTCTTCTATAAAGGTTATTTCTCTTCCACAGAACCAGTTTGCTGCTTTGAACGTACCAAAGAAAGATCGTTCTCAGATTGAAGGTCCGAGCATAGCCAACTCCTATGGCTTCAGAATCAGCATGCAGAACCTGCAGGACGCCAAAGCGCTGCATGAGGTGAGCCGTCGCATTTCAATCTACAGCTGTCTGTCAGAGCCGGTCTGTTTCTGCAGTTGTAGAAGAAAGAGGAAGAGAGGTCATATTAGTCCGATGTTAAGAGGTTGGAGTTTATTGATTCAGAATCCTTTAGGATATCACTCAGTCTAATTGGGTTGAGATTGTAATATTTGAAAGTACAGAAATTTAAAAAAAAACTTGAGTAGAGAAGTGATGAATGATTCTGGCTTTTGCAGTTTGTGGATTTTAACAGCGTCCGATCAGTACAATGATAAAGGTCCTACGTCCTGACCCAGTAAAAAAAACAGAAAGATTATTATCAAAGAGTTAAATCAAGACGGATGTTTTTTCCGGGTTTTTGGGGGTTGCGTACACATTTAAGAGTTATTAACATAATACATTTTCTTCATTTCTCCGTGGCTTTTCTTTTTTTTTTCCGACTTGACTTCAACTTAATTGCCTGTCTGATCGTCTTTTACTCCTTCAGTTTGTGTTTTTTTTTTATCTTCATCGGTCAGGCTGCCGCTGCCCGTTCAGAACTTTGATCAGCACCTTCTGGTCGTTTTAAACGTGCTGCACAAATAAACCCGACTGATGTTTACATAACTGGGTTTTATCACTGACTCCAGTTCGTCGGCTGTGGATTCCTTTTGAGTCCATTAGGATTCACCCTTAATGTTCTGGTGTCTAGAGGATGCTTTTATCCAGACAGGTCCTGAGTGAAGGTATCAATAAGATGAGGTTCTAGTACCAAACAGTACGCAGATGCCCAAGGTATAGTTTTGATGAAGAGGCGTAGGAATAAAGTTAAGAATATGCTTAAGATGGCGTCCATCGTAACGTCTTTCTCCTCCAGGTCCAGTACCTGACACTGATGGGCATGGAGCTCCATGCGAGAACCCGACGGGACCTCGAGCCCGACCCTGAATTCGATCCCATATGTGCCTTATTCTACTGCTTCAGCTGTGACGCTCCCCTCCCAGATGCAGACAGCACCCAGATGACGGGTGCCATCGTGGTGGACCAACGCCATCCGGATGACCGAGGTTAGAACTCATTTAAACACTGAAACCGTAAACACTGCTGCAAAGGAGGCTGATCGTTATTATCTAATATTATTCATTGTCACATGATCAACGTCTCTGTTGACAGGTCGCAGAGACACGGCGCCCCTGCTGGTCAGGTCAGGTGTCTCAGGGCTGCAGGTGACTTACGCCGCCGAGGAGAAAGAGCTGTTTCAGGAGCTCATCGCCATCGTGAGGAGGTGTGTGTGTGTGTTTGTGTATGTGTGTTTTTGTGTGTGTGTGTTCTAGAGCCTGTGTATAAAATTTGAAGAGAACACTCATTCGTTCTTCTTTGAGACAGAACTTTTAGTTGAACTGTCTCCCTTCTTCGACATGTAAAAATCTCATACTCAGCTAGAGGCACAGACAGACAAAAATAAACGTATAAATTGCTTCTTTTTTTTTTCTTTGTTGAAAAGTGCTGACTCGAGCGATTTCTGTTTTCTTTTTTCTCCGGCTGTGTTCTGTCAGGTTTGACCCGGACATCCTTGTGGGCTACGAGGTGCAGATGTGTTCGTGGGGCTACCTCCTCCAGCGGGCCGCCGTGCTCGGAGTAGATCTGTGTCAGCAGCTGTCGCGGGTCCCAGGTACGTCTGTCGCCTCCGCTGGAGATGTTTGATCCTCCTTTTTCTTCTTCTTCTTTTTTTTTTCTACTGATTCTTTTTTCTTTTTTTTTTCATTTTAACAAAAGATACAAAAAATTTACAAAACGGAGAACAGGAAACAAAAGAAGTGGGAGAAGAAAGTGATAAATAATATATAATTATATAATATTAAAAAATATATATATATAAAATGAATAGGAAAAATAAATATGCATATGTAAATCGTTCTTAAAACGAAAGCGAGAGGATTATGTTCAAGGGGTTTATATCTTTGAATAAACTTAGACAACATTAATACAAACGTGACAGCAGATTAATAAATTAGTTAAAAACAGATACAGACGCAGACATCAGAGCTCAAGGGTTCTAAGAGGTCAGATTTATTGTTTTAAACACAAGTGAGATTCTCAAGAGGGAGAAAAGTCGATATCTGTGAAGTCCATGTTCCAACCGCGGGGGCCCTTTGGAAAAAAAAAAATAAAAGAAGTGTTGTATTAGTGTCCATGTAAAATAGTCTGGCTCAAGAGTCAGACAAGTAGGCACAGTCAGAAGACATTTGGCTTCCCTAAAGTTCTTTTGTCACAGTTCACCTTCACAACTATGAGAAAATATAAAGAAAAGGGGAAAAACATTCTTTAGTTTATCTCGACAGAACTTGTAACTTAAACTTAAGCAGCAGTTTTTTTTGGTAACGCCCCCCATGACGTCCCCGAAACCAAAAAGGAGAAAATGTTTGGTGGTTCTGTCTCAAACCGCAGCTCTGAACTGTGTAAACAAAGAGACAAACACAAGAATAAAGAAAGAATAAGATCTATAATCATCTTGATTGTGTGTTTAGTTAAACTCACTGATGCGCTTTGATGTGAAATGTAACTTCATGCAAACAAGAATAAATCCAGAACAATGTCAATGTCACCTTTTATTATTATTGTTATTATTTTTTACCATATCCACAGTTGATCAAAGAAGAGACATTAAGAGAACCGCAGATTCAAACAAAACAGCATAACAAGTAAAAGCTATGAGTAAGAATTACATTTTTCAATAAAAGACCATAATAAATATCTGTGGAACAGTTGGGAAGAACCCGGTCACCTCTGGTTCTGAGGTTGGACCCGGGAACATTCAGGAGGCAGTGACCGGACCACCTCAGTGCCCCTGCAGGAGTTTTACGATGTAGAAGGTCTCCCAGATAAGATGGCGCTGAGCCATTTGAATCCTTAAAAACAAGTCGTAAAATGTTAAAAAATCAACTCTGAACCGGACAGGGAGACCAGCGCCGGAGACCTGTGTGTGGTCACAGAACCTAAGCTAATGAACAAATGTACTTTTCTATGTTTACATTCATAGCAGAGGTTCTAGCTGAGATGAAACGTTCTCCGCAGGCAGATGGTTGTGAAATAAGTCCTATGGAAAACCCGTAAACTTCGCTGGTGTGTAGAAGTGCGTTTCAGGAGGATCCAGTTGCAGATTCTAATCCACCCTCGGATCACGCTCCCGCTCCGGCTTCAGAGAATCAGAAGCTGTGGAGTCAGAACAGCAACAGTAGAGCATGAACCTTTGAGATTATTCCTCAGAGAGGCCATGACACCTCCTGTGTCTGTCGCTTTGGGCCGATCTCTTTCTTCGTGATCTTAATGTCCGTTCTGATCCTCCTTCCAAATGCTTTACTTTTGTCGGGCGGAAATGCAGGGAAGCAGAAGTCCTACCAGGTCTGTGTACGTACAGAGATAGATGCGTAGATCTCACAAGGGTCAAAGGTGACTACAGCACCGTCGTCATCCGTGTCCAATAGTTTGTATGAGAGGAAGTTATTTGCTGAGTTTGCCTTTCTGCGGCGCTCAGAGCGGCGGAGCTCGACCCGCCGTCCAACACACAGAACCCCAGCTGGATCTCTAACTTCCTCTCCTCTGACAGAGAATGTCCCAACACCTCAGGCCAAATCCATAAATTGAGTTTGTTAAACTCTTAGCAGCATTTTGTGTGTGTGTGTGTGTGTGTGTGTGTGTGTGTGTGTGTGTGTGTGTGTGTGTGTGTGTGTGTGTGTGTGTGTGTGTGTGTGTGTGTGTGTGTGTGTGTGTGTGAGCATGCTTTTATTGTCTCCTCTGGCTTGTCTTTGATCATGAGCTGAAGGAAATCGTTACATGCAGGTGGAGAGAAAGTCTCTCTGTGAGTTCATGCACACACACACACGCACACACACAAACACACCGCAGGTACTGTAACTGAGACGGTTCTGCCTGTGTTTGGATGATTCCCTGTGTGTGTGTGCGGGTGTGGGTGTAGCTGAATGGAGAGCTTCTGGCAGCTCTTCCTCCCCCCCACCTCCCCTTCTCCTCCTGCTCCTCTGTAATTGGCTGTCTGTCTGCCTCCTCTCGTGTCCTCAGGTGACTCCAAAGAGAACCGCTTTGCTGCGGACAGGGACGAGTACGGAGCCGACACCATGACCGAGATCAACGTCATCGGACGCATCACCCTCAACCTGTGGCGGGTGATGAAAACCGAGGCAGGTGTCCCGGCGTGACCTCCACCTCCACCACTCACAAACTGATGTCGACACTCAAACTTTAGCCCGTGACCTACTTTCTCACACAGCCGGTTTCGGACCCGCTGCCAACATTCGTCCTGGATTATCCAATAACGACAGGGCAGCTCACAGACCCGCTGTTCCCACCTGGCATCAGGATGAGCAAAACAGGCCGTTTACACGCCAGTGGAGTTTGTTTAAAACACGTTGTTGCAGTAAATAGGCCGTACCATTTACTGTAACAATGATAGATACACATGCTGGAAACCAGGACGTCGTTACTCTCGCTCCAGTCTGCCCCACCACACGGACCCCCTTCACGCGCCTTCAGACAGAGGTGGCTATCATGCAGGAGATGACCAGCGCCGTCGCCAACACACCAGCGGAGCGGCGTCCGGTCATCCTGTCCTCGATAAAAGAAGCAGAGCAAACAGCTTAAAAGCCTCGGGTCATTCGTCCTACAGCCAACCGAACACAAACCCAGAACCTCCATCTACATTCAGAGAAGGTCACCCCATCGCTGCCGCCTGATCCCACCCACATGCACTCACTCTTCAATTTGAAGAGTGAAAACAATAAAGTTATGGATAGAAAAAGGCCCTGTCCCTTCTGTGTGAGGACACTCGGACAGGTGGACAGCAGGGGCCGGGTCTGAACCTCAGTCCTCTAGTCTCTCAGGCAGCAACCTCCTTCTGGAAGTTAGTGCTACTTTATTTAGTCTTCTGTTTCATCTTGGCAAAGAAAGACTCGTTATATTCCAACTTGTTTTAGATTCTCCACGTATCCGTCGGGTTTTGTGGTTGTTGTATTGACGTCCTGTCCGCCGTCTGCAGGCTGCCAAACATTTATCCAGCTTCAGTCTGTGGGTTCAGAGTGTTTACGGCCAAACGTGTTGTTTTCCTCACTTTGAACTCCAGAATCCATCGCGTCTGGGGGGAAATAGTTTGAGACTTTCATTTATTTTAAATTTTTTTGTTTCCCCTCCAGGTGACGTTGAACAACTACACTTTTGAGAACGTGGCCTTCCATGTTCTCCATCAACGCTTCCCGGCGTACAGCCCCCGCACGCTGTCCGACTGGCTGGACCACAGCACCGACCTCCACAGGTTTGTGGCGGCACCAAACACGCCTCATCAGAAGAGTCATCTCTGGAGCTGTGAGGCCGACATCTGGGCCAGCTGACTCCATCTTGTTTCTCCTGTCCGTTTATATTTGGTGATCGGTTTTTGTTTCAGAGATAGATAATGAAAAACAGACAACAGGAAGTCATTTGATTGTTGTTGCGTCAAAGTACAGAAAAAATAAATCTCAGTTCAAGACTTTTATCATTTTCATGGACAGAATTGATGGGAGACATTTAAAAAGTCAGCCTCTCACCCAAAGTCAGCTGGGATAGGCTCCAGCCCCCCGGGACTCTGATCACAATAGGTGCTGCAAACATACTCTTCCTCGCTGTTTCAAACGCTGTATTTTAATGTTTGTGTGTGTGTGTTTGTGTGTCAGGTGGAAGGTGGTGGACCACTACGTCAGCCGTGTGCGCGGCACCATGCAGCTTCTTCAGCAGCAGGACATCATCGGCAGAACCAGCGAACTGGCCCGAGTGTTTGGGATCCAATTCTTACATGTTCTGACCCGAGGATCACAGGTACCGGCGCACTAACACACACACACAACATCACATCCTCCGAGCGCTCCCATTGGTCCAGTAATAGATCCACCCACATACCAACTTAACGCCGTCCACAGCACGTAACAACAATGGCGGCTGTAGGCGAGGATGTGATAATATGCTTTTTTATCACATCTTCCATTTAGGCGGGATCGATTGAAAGGAAAAGTTTTTTTTTAAGCGTCTTAGAATTTCAATCTTCAACTCTAAGACCTAATAATGTACAGACAAATTCTTCTTCTTCGCATGAACATATATTGTATTTTATCAGGAGATCCTGGTTTGGCGCCGCTCCAGGAGCCACTGCTCCCTCAGTCAAATGCAGAGAATAAAGATACTTTTCTAAACTAGACCTCATCTTCTTCCTGTCTGTACCCAACAGTACCGCGTCGAGTCCATGATGCTGCGTGTCGCCAAGCCGCTGAACTACATCCCCGTGACGCCCAACATCCAGCAGCGAGCCCAGCAGAAGGCGCCGCAGTGCATTCCTCTGGTGATGGAGCCCGAGTCACGCTTCTACAGCAACTCGGTCATCGTACTGGACTTCCAGTCGCTGTATCCCTCCATCGTCATCGCCTACAACTACTGCTACTCCACCTGCCTCGGTCACGTGGACAGCCTGGGAACGTAAGGCCACGCCCACTGACTGCATACACGTCTATCGGGAAAGCCTCCTCCTCCTAATCGTTGCCTCGTTATTTTTTTACGTAGCGGGAAGCGCCGAGGGTTGTGTGTTCTGTTCGCGGCTCTGAAACAGTCAGGTTCTTGCGTCGGGATGAATGTAGTTGCATAGCAACAGCAGGAGCCGTGAGCTTTAGTTTCCAACATGCACGTGTCTACCGCTCCACAGCGGAGGAGGAAGAGCGGTGGCTCCACGCTCTTCACTATGAACCCAGGAGAACGTGCTGGAGGGTACGAGGAACATCCTCATCGACTACAGAACCTCTGACCGAACCGGGTTTTTATTAGTATTGTTGCATTAAGTTATTTACAAATGTCGTGGAGAGAAGTGCCGCTGGATCTCAACTTAACGTCATTATCGCACAGTCGTGTGTTTTTTCTCATCTAATGAAGTAGGTGAATGACTTTTTCATAAAATTGTACAAAATCGCGACTTTGATTCAGACGGAGAACGAGGATTCTGCAGCCTGCTTGTTCGGAGCTGCATCGAAACGAGAGCTCCTTAAAAAAAGGAAGAAGAAGAAAAAAGAAGGAAAGAGAGGAGGGGGAAAAAAACAAAAACTAGAGCTCCTACTTTTTCCCCTCAATGAGAACACAGTGTTAGATCACGTGATCCAGAGCAAGTAATGAGACGGAGCGAGAGAGACTAATGACAGAGAGAGGGAGATCAGTGAGAGAGAGGGAGATCAGTGAGAGAGAGAGGGAGATCAGTGAGAGAGAGAGGGAGATCAGTGAGAGAGAGAGGGAGATCAGTGAGAGAGAGGGAGATCAGTGAGAGAGAGAGGAAGATCATTGAGAGAGAGAGGAAGATCATTGAGAGAGAGAGGAAGACCATTGAGAGCGAGAGGAAGACCATTGAGAGCGAGAGGAAGACCATTGAGAGCGAGAGGAAGACCATTGAGAGCGAGAGGAAGACCATTGAGAGCGAGAGGAAGATCAGTGAGATAGGGGGAGATCAGTGAGAGAGAGAGAGAGAGATCAGTGATAGAGAGAGAGAGATCAGTGAGAGAGCGAGCAGTGAGAAAGAGAGAGTGCGAGTGAGACAGAGCGAGAGAGACTAATGAGAGAGAGATGGAGATCAGTGAGAAAGGGAGAGAGATCGGTGAGAGAGGGGGAGATCAGTTAGAGAGAGAGAGTGCGAGTGAGACAGAGAGAGAGAGAGTGAGACAGAGAGAGAGAGAGAGAGAGAGAGAGAGGATAAGCGGTGAGCCTATAGAAAGGCTGGAGAATCCAGGATCATGAATCTTGCTGGTGGGAAAGAGATGAATCCAACAAACTGCATTCAGCTTTTACTTAAAGAAGGTTGACATTTTGTGGAAAGTTTTAGGATTCAGAGAAGATAAAAATCTCTTTACCACCAGTAACTGATTGAGACTTGATGAGCTGCTTCTGTCGCACTTTCAGATTTGTTCTTTTGTTTCCCACCATCAAATAAATATTTTTCTATATATTTTTAATCTCTATCAGGCAGTTAAGTGAAACGAAACATGGAGAGAATCCTGACCTCAAATCCAAGCAATAAAACTCATTTGATGAAGAATCACCCAGTTCTAGTGTGAAGCCAGAGACACTCTATGATCAGTTCTGGGCTGGAGTGGAAGAGCTTCACGATGTTCTTGTTTATATTTGTTTCAGACCCGATGAGTTTAAGTTTGGCTGCACCTCCCTGCGGGTTCCTCCTGAGCTCCTCTACCAGCTCCGCCACGACATCACCGTGTCACCCAATGGCATCGCCTTCGTCAAGGTACGGCGCCCTCTGACCCGCCTCACTGCTGAGGCTTCACCCAGAACCTAGTAGAACACCCGGCCCCGCTAAGAGTCGTGAGACGGAACCGGGGTCCGGTTTAGATTCTTTGTAGCTGCATGTTTCTGAAGCTGCTTGTTATCAGTTCTTCTTATCTGAACCGGAAATGATGCAACCCTTGTAATAAATACCGTGTGCCTCAGTCCTCGGTGCGTAAAGGCATCCTGCCCTGCATGCTGGAGGAAATCCTCAACACGCGGATCATGGTGAAGCAGTCGATGAAGAGCTACAAGCAGGACAAGGCCCTGACGCGGCTGCTGCACGCCCGCCAGCTCGGACTCAAGCTCATCGCGAACGTCACCTTCGGCTACACCGCCGCCAACTACTCTGGACGCATGCCCAGCGTGGAGGTAAGCCCACCGAGGATTGTTATCAGCCGTCTGCAGGGTGGCAGCGAGGAAGAGGAGGAGGAGGAAAGCTGACACTGTCACATAGAGAGTTTTACCTCTCTGGGATTTAGATTTAATATAATTCCTTTGTGGTGCTAGTAGGACTTGATGTTTCAGTTCCTGTGGATAGTTGACCCTCTTGATGTTGGCGGTCTGACTAGAGTGGTGAAAAGGGGAGTGGGTACGTCTTTGGGGTCATCAGGTGGGCTCACTCTTCATCGATGTTTCATGGGCGGGGCCCTCGACGTCCGAGGACCGGGCGGCTGAAACTCCGGCAATGTGCTCATTGTTCTCCACTCCTCCCCAGCCTTATCTAGATCTAATTTGGTTTGGTTTTGTCCCTACTTGGGTTTATACCTGGTTTTAAGTCACCCAATCCAGTTTGGATTAAGTGGCTAAAATATTCTAGATTTCAGGATACATCATCAGCTGTATACCTCAGGATCAACGAGTGTGTTCTGCCCTTTATTAGAAGACGCTCGCCCCCCAGGGTGATCAGATGCCAGAGTGTATCCTGGTATCCTGTAATCTACTGGGTTTAATCTTGATCCTAATAAGCTATACTTGCATCAAACTGTTATTACCGTGTTATTACCATACATGCGTTATTACTGTGTCACTACCATACTTGCGTTATTACTGTGTTATTACCATACTTGCGTTATTACTGTGTTATTACCATACTTGCGTTATTACTGTGTTATTACCATACTTGCGTTAAACTCTTATTAACATTTTTCCGCTTCTGGCAGCATATACATAAAATCTGTGTTCAAAGTTTGTTCTGTAGCTGAACAACAAACAGATTAATCCTAACCTCTAACATCCATTCAGACGACGCCTCGTCTGCAGCATGAGGAAAGAAATTAGCATTTGTTGTTTCAGATACTTTTATTGCGCGCTTCATATAAACACTACATTTTAGATTTCTCATTTCCATTTAACATTTTCATAATAGCAGAGCAGTGAACAATAATGAAAGGAGAACATAGAGATAGACAAAATAAACATGAAATAATTCAAATGTGAGAATCTGCCCTGTGAAAAAATATCTCATCTTTGTATCAGTGTAAGAAATTAGCATTTATTAATAACAGTGAAAAATGAGATGGATCAAATACACAATCAGAATAAATTCCTAATGGATGAATACTTCGGTGGTCCTGAAGTCCTGATGAAGTCCTTATGAAGTCCTGATGTTCCACTACCATCTGTATCAGCAGAACATCTTCATCTTCTTCTGGTGTTCCAGGAAGACATTCTGGGCTTAGATATTAGATTTCATTTTTTGTTCAGCATTCAACAGGTGATTGTCAGATCTCTGACCTCAGTCTTGTCGTTCATCGTGACTCAGGTCGGCGACAGCATCGTCCACAAAGCCAGAGAGACGCTGGAGAGAGCCATCAAGCTGGTCAACGACACTAAGAAATGGGGCGCGCGGGTCGTGTACGGAGACACCGACAGGTGAGCGGTTCAAGCCCCATCCTCAGGGTCTCGTCACATCCCACATCACGGTTCATCTGTCAGCAGCAGGTCAGCCAGAACCACACGTAGCTCATGGTAAAGCCTGATCCGAATCACAGCGACGATGTGAGCGGCGCCGAGGACGTTTGGACTACGTTCTGGGACACATCCTCACGTTTTGTACTTTTGACAACTAGCTCAGACACACGAGAGAAATCTGCATCAGATCGGATGCAGCTGCTGCAAACGCGACTCAAACTGCAGCTGTCGACTTTTTTTATTTTTTCTCTCTCTCTTTTACGTCTCATGAAACTTAAAGGAAATCCAATGAAAGAATTGTTTGCCAAGTTTTCAGTGGGAAATCAGTCCTAAAAAAACCTCTGCATGTAATTCCAGGTTTGAGCTCTCTTCAGTCCGACATGAGCGGCGAGACGTTTAGGTTAGACAGGATGTCGATTCAACAGAATCTTTCTTTTTTATTCTACTTTGCATGTTTGAATGATAAAGTTGTAAATTAAGATGTGGAGGATGTCAATCAAAACAGACTCATGATGGACAGCTCAAATCTAAAACCAGTTTTCCAGTTTGAACGGGATCAGATTCCTTTTGTCCATCGATGCGTCGCGTTAGCGGCAGGTGAAGCTGGAGCGTCTCTACAAACAACTAGAGACGCTTCCCGTCAACAGTTGAGTCGTTTAGAGACTCAGTCAAAGGTCAAAGCAGCATCTTGTCTTTTATTCAGGTAAAACAGTTGTGCTGTCTGCTGTCTTCACATCATTTACGAAAACCTGTCTGTGTGTTTTTCCTGCAGCATGTTTGTTTTGCTGAAGGGAGCCACCAAAGAACAGGCCTTCAAGATCGGCAACGAGATCGCTGAAGCAGTGACGGCAACCAACCCCAAACCAGTCAAGCTGAAGTTTGAGAAGGTAGAACACACACACACACACACACACACAAACGCTCACACACGCACTCATACACACTACATGCGCGCACGCACACTCACACACACAACTATACGTGCACAGATATACCCACAAAGACACGCACTTACACGCAAACACTCACACACCCACACACATGCACACGCACAGACGCACACACACGCACTCATACACACTCTTATACGTGCACACACGCATGCACACACACACACACGCTCACACACGCATGCAAAGACACTCACACCCGCACTCATACACACACCTACACGTGCACACACATGCACGCACAGAGAGATACTCACGCACACAACTACACGTGCATGCTCACACACACACAATGAGACTTACACACACCTATACGTGCCCATACGTACGCACTCGCACAGATATACACACAAAGATACGCACTTACACTCACACACCCACACACATGCATACACAGACCCACACACCTTTCTGCAAACACGTACAGACAGAACGGTCTCTGTCTGTAAATCCTGTTCTGCCTTTATGTCCTAGTCTCACACGTAGCGGTTCTGTTGGGTCGGTGTGTGTTCCCAGGTGTACCTGCCCTGTGTGCTGCAGACAAAGAAGCGTTACGTGGGCTACATGTACGAGAGCCTTGACCAGAAGGAGCCGGTGTTTGATGCCAAAGGGATCGAGACGGTGCGCCGCGACAGCTGCCCCGCTGTTTCCAAGGTAACCGATCCCAGCTCCTCTACGCTAATCACAGCCGCGCCGGCGCTCCCGCTGCTCCGGTTCCGCCAGACTGCTCCACACGTGTCAATCAGGGGGAGGGGCCTGAGTCAGATTTCCATGTGTTCATTTCACCATTCAGGCCGAGTCAATCAGAAAGACAAACATGTTTTATGGTGAATAAAAGAAGGCAAGAAAACAACCCGATCATCTTCTTTCAATCAGATCTCCAACAGACCCGCTCCCCGAATACTATCACTCAGATATTCAATATCGTGGCAGGAATATCAATAAAGAAAATAAATCTTTCATTCTTTTCCTTTTTATGTGCTCAAGGCGCTCACTCCAGCAGAACTAACATGACATGATCCGTCTTCTCTCCAGATCCTGGAGCGGTCCATCAAGCTGCTGTTTGAGACCCGGGACATCAGCCAGGTGAAGCAGTACGTGCAGCACCAGTGTGTGAAGGTTCTGGATGGCCGGGCCAGCATGCAGGACCTGACCTTTGCCAAGGAGTACCGGGGCAGCGGCTCGTACCGACCCGGAGCGTGTGTGCCCGCCCTGGAGCTCAGCAGGTGTGTGTGTGTGTGTTCATTTGCATGTGTATATGTGTGGGTGTACGTGTGTTTGTATTTGTGAGTGTATCTGTTTATATCTGTGTTTATGTGTGTGGGTGTGCTTGTGTATCCGTGTTTCTGTGTGTGTGTGTGTCTGTGTGTGTTCATGTGTCGACGTGTGTGTGTGTGTGTGCACATGTCTGTGTGGGTGTACGTGTCTGTTTGTATCTGTGAGTGTATCTGTGTTTATGTGTGTGGGTGTGCTTGTGTATCCGTGTTTATCTGTGTGTGTGTGTCTGTGTGTGTTCATGTGTCTACGTGTGTGTGTGTGTGTGCACATGTCTGTGTGGGTGTGCGTGTCTGTTTGTATCTGTGAGTGTATCTGTTTATATCTCCGTGTTTCTCTGTGTGTGTGTGTGTGGGTGTGCGTGTATCTGCGTGTCTGTGTTTATCTGTGTATCTGTGTGACAGCTGATTATCAGTGAAGCAGGGAGGAAGTCTTCGGTTTGACTGGATGAGTGTGTTTCTCTGACTGAGGAAGAGGAGGCGAGACAGCGGCGAGGAAGATCTGGCCATCAACAGATCCAGTTGTTCCTCTGTCCTCAGAGCTCATTGTCTGGCTGCTGTACAGTAACTGAGTCTGTTGCTAGGCAACATTAGATTTCAGCGGGAGCGGCTCCCTCATGGCGTCCTGTATTTATCATTTACACTCATCTGAATCGTTTGTAGGTAAATATTTGGTTCCGGTCGGTCTTTGTTTCCCCTCAGGCGTATGATGGCGTACGACCGCCGCCTGGAGCCACGGACGGGCGAGCGGGTCCCCTACGTGGTGGTGTACGGGATGCCCGGCGTGCCCCTCATCCAACTGGTGCGTCGGCCCCTGGAGGTGCTGCAGGATCCAAGCCTACGCCTCAACGCCACCTACTACATCGCTAAGCAGATCCTGCCGCCGCTGGCGCGAATGTTCCAGCTGATCGGGGTGGACGTCTTCAGCTGGTACCAGGAGCTTCCCAGGGTGAGACGATCCCTTTCACACGGACATCAGGCAGCTTTAGCGCCTTTGTTTGTTTACGCTGAACAAAACGGTGCTGCCCCGGTGTGTGGATTCAAAAAGCAAAAGAGGCGCGAGGCCTTCGTCTGTCTTAGAATAATCCGTCATTTTCATTGAATAGAGTTTTTTATCCAACTCATGATCATCAAGTTAGAATTTATTTTCTGGATTCCGTGTTTTATTTACACTAGATTTATCCCGACCTCCTCTAACAACACCAGTGTGGTTGTTGTTTAAACCTTTGACTCCTCACTGCTACCTAGTGGACGTATGGATGTGGACATAAAGGACAGAGGGAGGTCCGTGTCTGCTGACAGGTTCATCCTTTCAAACAGATCTCTATGTATACGGAGTAAGAATGATGCACAGCTGTTGAACCTTGAAATAAAATACAACTTAGGTTCATGCTACACATCTATTTTTGTATATTTGAGATCTAATGCAGCAGCGTGATGTTTTATATATATATATATTTATATTTATATATATATATATATCAAACATGTCTTCCCTATTAGAACAGATTGTTTTTCTAGTTTGCTGCTGCTATCAGCTTTTAAATCTTCCTTTTTGAAAAGCATACCACAGAGACATTTTCAGCCTCTGGACCTTTTCTTCTGTTATAGATGCTTGTTTCGGTTCTGTTACTACCTCGGCTGCCGTCTGAGAAGCAGAGAAACACGCAAACGTTACACCCTCCATGACGTTCCTGCAGAGCGCTGGAATCGAGGCGCACCCTCCTCGTGTGGAACAGGATGTGTTTAAATGAGCAGAGTTAGGGGTTTTCTTTCTTCCCATCTGTGGTTTAGGAGATGATGATGATGATGATGATGATCCACAACAAAACCTTCAGTATGAAGGGTTCTACTAGAACATCAGCGTCCTGTTGGACACAGCAGAGACAGGCGCGTCGGTTGCTTCCTCTCCTACCAAAATATAATCTGGACTCTCAGGAGATCAATTTGGTTTATTTAGTAGAGGGAGAACAAAGGACGGGGAGAGAATGTACTTCCTCTGCTGGTGGAGCACACCTCCACCTGCTGGTCACTCAGAGCAGAGCCACGACTCCCTGAGAGATGAAACAGCTGGTCAGTCTTGATGCTGAAGGTATCTGTTCCTCTGCTCAGGTCCAGAAGGCCTCCTGCTCCTCGGTTGTGGGCGGGGAGGAAGCCGGGAGGAAGGGAACCATCTCCCAGTACTTCACCACACTCCACTGCCCCGTGTGCGACGAGCTCACCCAGCTGGGCGTGTGCTCGCGGTGCCGGGCTGAGCCGCAGCGGGTCGCCGTCACCCTCTACCAGGACATGAGAGAGTGGGAGAGTCAGCAGGTCCAGCTGCTGAAGGTGAGGCGGGTGAGGAGGGAGAACAGGTTTGGCTTCCACCTCCAGACTTTATGACGACTCGGCGTCTGTGATTATATGAATATTTTCATCATTTAAAGGTGCAGTCTGTAAAACTTTGATTAAGTGGAATGTAATATTCAGAACTAAGTTTTTATCAGTGCATAACCAGCAGAATGAGCTCTTTATATCGATAGTGGGTTCTTCTGTCAGGGTGATGTACGGTAGCTTAGAACGGACGGACTGAACTCTGGTTCTGGAGAGGACTCTGAACGGCGACGACGCAGAAACTCTTCACCTCTAAGAACCAACGAAGAAGCATAAGAAGATAATGAATGAGTTTTAGTTGGTTATCTACTCTCGACCTCCGAGGGCGAGTAACGACGTCCACCTTGACTCGGACCCTAAGGGCCACATTTCCTCTGCAGCGGTTCTCTGCAAGTGGCTTGGAAAGATTTTTCCAAAAGTTTGGGTAATAAAATAGGAAAAATAAATCCACTGGAATCAGACTCGGGTCTTCTGTGTGGATGTCAAGCATCTCGTGGGTCTTGGTTCTCCTTATATCAGCTGCTCTCTATCACCACTGCAGGTTATTCTTCTCCACTTCTCCTGTGCATCCTTCCTGTCCTCCCTCACCACATCTACATTTCTCCTCTTTCTCCTTCCTCGTTCTCTCCTGCCTGGGGATTGAGGTGAGATCCACACCACCTCAATCTCACTCCCTCGCCCTCTCACAAAGCTGTTCTTCATGTGTCGTCCCTCTGAATCAACCTCACTCCTGACCCTGTCCTGCCTCGTCTCCACCGTCTCAACCCCCAGAATCCTCAGCTCCTCCAGCTCTGCTTCCTGCACCACCATCAACCCAGACATCACAGCTGGTCTCACTGCTACACCTTCCTGCCAGGGATCACTCCATCCGCTCCACCTTCTCTCTCTCTTCCTTACTTCCCTTCCAAACTCCAGATTTCCTGCAATGTCGTATCATTCACCTTGATTCCACAGAACACCTCCGTCTCTCCGAGGAACGGTTATTATCATGCATCTACAGTATTATGTAATTATGCTGTTTGATATTTAAGTGATTGTGGTGGTTGGTCATCTTCTCCCACAGCAGGTACCTGAAAATATCTGCTCCTCAAAAGAACAGAGGTTCTGTCAGAAACTGATGCTTTTTTAAGGTGGGATATCCATCCAGCGGTGTTTGTAATGGTTCTTTAAAAACACAAAGTAGAAAAAAAGGAGGTTGAAGCTCAAACTTCTGAGGAGGAGCTGATAAAAGGAAACCAAATGACTTTATTGTAGAAGCGGCTCCTCGTTCTCCTGCTGTCCCTGTGTGAGAATCACTTCCTCTTACCGGTAACAATAAAGTCTCGGACCAACCTTTGACCCGGTCATAAAGCTGTGAGGTTTCACTCTCAGCTGAGAGGACGGGTCGGGGCGTAGAAATAAAAAAAAGAAAAGAAGTACCCTGCCATGTACAAAAATCAACGGTTTTTATTCCTGTCTGTGTTCAGATCTGCAGGAACTGCAGCGGCTGCGCAGAGCGACAGGTTCCCTGTGTGTCCCTGGACTGTCCCGTCCTCTACAAGCTGTCCCGGGTCAACCGACAGCTCTCCAAGGCCCCCTACCTCCGCCAGCTGCTGGAGCAGTTCTGATCGGCTCCTCAACCAGGAGCTTCCTCTGATTTGGTGCTAACGGCTGCCGCGCCCCCGTGTCTCACTGTCCTCTCATTTGAAATGGTCTTAACGGTGCTTGGGTTGAATCCGGTTGGGTTTTCATTGTCTGGTAGCTGTTATCTGTTCAGTATCTCTGTCTGCTTTTTGACCCCTGACCTCCACCGAGGCCCTTCTCCCTGACGCGAGTGCAGTCCGATTCAGGAGGAGCTGTTCTGTCTGGTAGCGGCTTGAAGTCATTTTGTTTTGAGGAGCTTCCCGTCTAATCAAGATGTCCAGAACCACTAATTGACTTTCACCCAGTGTCGTTGTAAATAGTTCCTGTACAGATCTATAATCTCAGAATTTCAAGAAAACAACAAAAAAACAACTCTCCAGCCATCAATGCAATCCGATTCTGTTCCAGGATCAACTTCTCCTTTAAACCCTGATTGTATTAAAGTCCATTTTCTGTCAGATTTGACTCCACAGAGTCTGGAAACGATTTCAGTCGTCTAGGAAAAAAAAAAGAATCTGGGACTGTTGCAATACTGTATTTTGATAATTTATGTCATGAAGAGTCTATCGTTTCCTTCTCGTGCAAATGATTGTGTCCGTTTCCAAACCTTTAGTGGAAAAAAAAAACAAAAAACAAAACCCATCAAGCCATGTTGAGGTGGGATCTTCAGTTGCTCCACAACAAAACCAGTTGTGTGTTTGTATAAATGTAAAAATAATGCTGAAGGAGTTGTTTTTGTTTGTTTTTAATGGACATTGCTGTGGGTGGAGGTTTGAGATTGATATAATAAAAAAAGTCAATGTATGAAAATGTCTCCAGCGACTGAATCAAAGTGAAGACGATGACATCACGGCACATAGAAATACAAACGTCTGGTTTTCACTGAAGTGCAACGACCTCGGCGTTTCCTCCTGGAGGTGAAATCACCGCATGGATGCAACATCTAAATCAAACAAATCACTTTTGGGCAGCAGATGAGACGAAGAGGAGGGCGACCATCCGTGCGTGGGTCCCTCTAGCAAGGCACTGTTTTCCAGCTTCTCCTGACCTTTGACCTCAGTCAAGGTTATTATTTCCAACCTTTCAAAAAGTGATTTGACTGTTCAGATGAGGGATTCCAGAAAGCAGGTTTAGTGGAAACTCTGACTTAGGGAAACTCTGGGTTTATTCATAGCAGAGTCTGCATGTTCTACCCGTGGGTCCAGGGGTTCTACCCGTGGGTTCTCTCCGGGTTCTCCGGCTTCCTCCCACAGTCCAAAAACATGCGGTACAGGTGAACTGGTGACCCTATAAATTGCCCGTAGGAGTGAATGGTCGTGTCGACTCTGTGATGAACCCCAATGTCAGCTGGGACAGGCTCCAGCCCCTGTCACCCTGAACGGGATCAGCAATTATGGAAATTGAATCAAAGTGAGGTAACCTGAGCTCCGAGTCGGTTACCATGGTAACCTACTTTGAAGCTAACCTGTTGGCTGGCAGGTTTTCTTCAACAAAGCCTGAGTTTGTTCCCGACTCCGACTCCTGCGCCTGAAGCCCGGCTGACAGACGCGACGCGTCCGTCTCTCATTTGTCCAAGAGGACTTCAGACTCAGAACCGGCTCTCGTTTCCTGATGAGGAGCTTGTCCAGAGGTAAGTTTCTCTCCAACATCCCAGCAAAGTCTCTCTCCAGTTGTCTGAGACGAGAGGACGTCACCTCTGTGCATTAGATCAGCAGCCTGTTGGGTTTTAAAGCCACTCAACGACATTTACTTTCTTTAATATGTCATAAGAGTTAAATTAAAGTGAAGGAATAATCATGAAACTTTCTGCCACTCATAAATTATTTTTCGTCTAGCGAATTCTGGATTAACTCAGAATTTACTATGTAATTAAACTTTATTTTAGCTGCTTTCACGTTCACCTATTGCCCATAAATGACAACTTTAACATTCAAAGAAAAAAAAAACGGTAAAACTAAATGATCAATTCATTCACTCGGCTTTTTTCTCCAACGCCAGTTTTCTCTCCTTCACCGCTGGAGCTGTGAAGGAGAATTTTTTTATAAATATATACTAATAAGCACGTAAGAGGAAGTGTGAGGCGAATCACATAATCGGAGCTTCATTGATGATGACTTTTGAACTCAAGCTTCACAAACTCAGAGTTTGTTGAACCGGCTTTCTGGAATGATCCTCACGTGGGTCTGGAGGCTTGAGACGATGCTGAAGATTGTAGAACTGAGTCTCTGGTTGGTTTCTAAGCTGCACAGGTTCTGGTCAGTAGTCATGGTTTCAGTCACTGCACATTAAATCACCAGAACCTTCAGGTTCTGGACAACAGTGATCAGAGTGGTGACGGATCGGCATCACTTTCAGGGTCAGTCTCTCTTCTCTCGGTCCAGAGAGAGCAGCAGCTTGCGTCTGGGGGATTCTCCTACCAGTGGCACGGTGTCTGAGAAGGAGGCAGGTTCTGTCACATGGGGGTTAAAGGTCGCACCGGCGGTGTCAGGCCGAGAGGAAACCTTGCTGGGTGAACTGGTGGCGCTCGCTGTGTCGTCCATTTCAATGACTTCAAAGTCTGCGTCGTTCCACTGATCGGCCTCGTCCTGCTCCTCCTCTTCCTCGTTGGCTCCAGAGTCCAGCAGCGCCTGTCGAGTCTCGCTGTCGTCGGCGTCGGGCCGGCCTCTGGCGCGGGGTTTCCTGCTCTGGTCGCTGTGGGGCGTGGCCAGCTTGTACAGGACAGGGAAGAGGATGGAGGTGAAGGTGGCGGTGATGAGCGACAGGTACATGAGCAGAGGGTGGTCCGGGAACTCCCCCAGCAGGAAGCCCACCAGAGCGGGCAAAACCATCTCACCCAGCGCCGCACCGACCACGAATGCTGCCGCCGTGTGGCCCGTCACCGTGGTGTACTGCTCCACCCAGGAGATGCCACTGGGGAAGGTGGCAGCCATGGACGCGCCGTACAGACCCGTACAGACCCACAGCGCCACCTTCTCCCTGCTGAAGAGGCAGAGGAGCAGCGAGGACACGGTGGAGGCCACCAGGCTGAGCAGGATCATGGTGCCCGGGTACATGCAGGCCGCGAAGAAGATGGCCAAACCCCTGCAAGCGGCGAAGGTGCCCCAGAACAGCGAGTTGAGGCCTGCTGCCTGGCTCTGAGGCATGTGGGCGTAGTCTTTGGCGAAGGTGTAGATGAAGGAGCCGTACGCAACCTCAGTGCCTACGTACGCGAAGAAGAAGAAGAAGAGCAGGACCACCAGGGCGCTGTGGTGTTTGGCCACAAGGGGCTTTCCTGACGCCGCCGTGCGCGTTTTATCGCGAGAGAAGCTGCTACGTGAGAAGAGGAGGAAGAAGATGAAGGAGCTGAGGAAGACAAACGCTCCGATCACGATGTAGGCCCACATGAAGGATGAAGCCGGGATGAAGCGGTGGGCCTCGCGGACATCGGGGGCTGTCTTTTCCATTGTGACAGGAAGCGTCGCGTCGAGGGGTGCGATTCCGCCGCTGCCGTTCCCTTCAGGCCCAAACAGCAGTTTAGCGATGATGGGAGACACGAAGGCGCCCGCTGCGAAGCTGAAGTGCAGAGCCTGCATGTGAGGACCGGCCCGCTCGCCCCACGTGTTCAGGATGAGGACGTTACCACCTGCAGAGAAGAAACAGAGAGCAGGAGCGCAGCGCCATCATCAGTGACATCACATCCATATGAGAGGTTTGAGATAGAAGATATTCACAGGTTTAGAGAAAGGATTTCTGGGTACTTTCTTGTCCTCTTCCTCTGCTCACTGGTTATTTTTAGTTAAGCCTCGTCTCAATTACATCCCATAATAAACTCTGTTACTATGCAGGATTCATCTGTTACTTTGTGTGAGTAATTTGATTAAATATAAAAAATGCCAATATTTTTATCCTCATCTAATTTCATGTGTTGGATAAAAAGGCTCTGACATCATTATATTACAGAAACCAAAGGATAAAGAAGTTTGCCCAGATTCTCTTTCATAACTTCTGGTCAAATTTGATAGAAACACCTCAAAGTTCATGTTAACAGTTCTATTGGGCCAGGACCAGGAGGATTCTCCATTCGGACCAGTTGGATGGACAATGGACCCAAAATGGGACAAAAATGGAGATTTTGGCTGGAAACATCACCTGTGTCCACTAGAGGGCGCTACATTCACACACTACAACCATTGATTGTGACCTAACTCCCTGATCATCTCAACCGCCGTGAGACGAGATCTGCTGTCTATAAAAACTGGGCGTCGGCATGAACGAACGCCGCAGATGCTATAAATCCGGAGATGACCACGCCTCTCTCCCAGTGTCTCATTTCTCAGAACACTTGAAATGTCTTCAGTCTTCGTAGAATAACGGATATTGAGATGAGTAGCATCTCGTCGTCGTGTGACGTATTAAAGACAATGTTTAAACTTTAAAGCTAATCAATCGGTCCGTGTCCAGTTCTCCTCCTGATCTCCACCGGGCCGGATTAGGTCCTCTGAGCTGACATCAGATACTGTCAGCGGGTCAACAGCTGAAATGTAAAGGTTGGCCGTTAAATCAATAGTTTGATGTTTACAACCGGACAGATCAGAGCGTGGAAGGTGGAGGAGGTCAGCTGTCGGGACACGCCCCCAGAGAGTTATTGCCTGACTCTGCTGTTCCTCTTTGCTGCGTGGAGCGACTCAGCATCTTTCAGGCGGTTTCCAGCAGGGACCCGATGAGCGTCGAACCTCCTCCTGTGGGCGCGGATGCTCCCAGTGGAGCGTTCAGAACCACAACGGAGAGATGATTCCCTCAGGAGATGATGAGACGATGTACAGCAGCGGCTGAGAGGTTTGTGGCCCGAGGTCGAAGGGTTCGGTGAAGGTTGAAATCGCAGGTCTTTACTTTCCAAGAATAGGCGCAACATGTCGAGGTAAGATCTCGCCACTTCTGAGGTGGATCCAGAGATCCACCTCAAGCGGTTCCTAACCATGGAGGACACTTGGATCCGCCTCCTCCAGCCAGAGACAGAAGATCAGTCCAGACAATAGAGACACCCAGCAGCTCCGCCTCCTCAGAAGGCCAGGTGGGTGATGTCCACTGGCGAGGTGATGGGTAGGACAACGCTCCAGCTCACGTGTCCACTGTTTCCACGGCTGCCATCCGCCAATGTGGATTCAAACTCGTGTCAAACCTGTTGACCCGGTTCAGCAGTTGACCCTCAGACTATGTTCCCCTTAACTTAAAACAGAGCTCATGTTGACACTGAGGATGACATCATCGCTCCTGCAGCGCAACCCAAGACGCCGACTCATGCTCCACCAGGGCTGGACAGAGTTTATAAATGTTCCCGGCGACTACGATAAATAATAAACGTGTTCTTAAAAACCGACTCCTCCTATCTAAGGTCATAAAAAACTTATGGATCACAGATCAAAGCAGAGCAACAATATGCTGAATTTAGATTCATCAGGTCGGTAACATCAAACAGATGATTGTTGTTCTGCGTCTACTCGTGAGTAACATCTGTTTGGGAAGGATCAGAAAGATGGGATTGATCCAGGTTTGAAACGATCCAGCGGTCGACGTCTGATGTTCATCAGAACACCGAGGCGATCCAACAATCTGGTGTGAAGCAGTTCACTTAAGGTGGCTTTGGTCACTGTAGCCCCAACAACTGGTTCAGGATGTTGACTTGGCCTCCAAACTCCCAAGACCACAATCGAATCTGACAAAGAATTCCGATTCCGACCGGGTCCAGGCTCCGCCTCAAAACTTCCAGGACTTCCAGGACCTGCTGCCAACGTCTCGGTACCAGAAACCACAGCACAAGTTAAGGAGTCTCAGCTGGTCAGAGCAGCTTTCAGGGGCAAAAGGGGGACATAAACGGTATTAGGCAGGTGGTTATAATGTTATGGCTGATCGTTTCATACGCGGAGCAAAGGGTCATGGGTTAGAATCTGCTGCTGAGGACTGATGAGCACAGACTCCATCAAATATCTGAAGATGTTTAAACTTAGTTTCTTCTTCCATATTCAGTCCATTACACACACACACACACACACACACACACACACACACACACACACACACACACACACACACACACACACACACATATACATACACATATACATACACACACATACACACACACACACATATACATACATACACACACACATATACACACACACACACATATACATACACAGACACATATACATACACAGACACATATACACACACACACATATACATACACACACACACATATACATACACAGACATATACATACACACACACACACACACATATACACACACACACACACATATACATACACAGACACATATACATACATACACACACACACACACACATATACATACACACACACATATACACACACACACATATACATACACAGACACATATACATACACAGACACATATACACACACATATACATACACAGACACACATACACACACACACACACATATACATACACAGACACATACACACACACATATACACACACACACATATACATACACAGACACATACACACACACATATACACACACACACATATACATACACAGACACACACACACACACATATACATACACAGACACATATACACACACATATACATACACAGACACACATACACACACACACACACATATACATACACAGACACATATACACACACATATACATACACAGACACATATACACACATGCATACACACAGAAATACACACACACAGACACCCACAAACACACTCACACACCACACACACACACACACACACACATTTCTCCAAGTGAGTCGTCCAGAACAGGAACCTGCTCGGTCCCAACGGCGCTGAAACCACGTCGGACTGACTGACATCATCGGTCACAACCGGTGCGACAGAGAAAGAGAAAGAATGTTTTGTTGGCAGAAGGACTTCTGGGATCAGAGACGAGGTCCAGTGAGCCGCGACGATCAGGAAGCAGAGACTGAATGATGGCGTCTTTCCTGATGTGATGGGACGGAGCGTCAAACACGACAGGCTGGAGGAGATCAGGTGTCCACTCTGCTCCTTCCTCCTTCCTCCTTCCTCCATGATCTCAACCGCAAAAACCAGTAACACCGGTCCAGCTGCTGCTGCAGAACTTCACAGCGTCCACCTGAAGGACTGACTGAAGTCATCCGGAGACATGAGAGCTAGAACTAAAATCACGGATGTTCTTCTTCTAGCCTCTTCTGCTCCCTCGTTATTTAAGCCACGCCCAAATCACATCCCCAGCACCAGAACAAACTTCAAATATCTCCACGACCATCCGCTGTTCCTGCTTAAACCGTGGAGTCTGTGGAAAGATCTGTAATAACTGGTTTTCAGCGTCAGGACCGTTGGACTAGAGGGGCACCGACCGATCCCCCGACAGCAGGCCCGGTTTGATGAAATCGCTAATAGGCCGGTCAGCCTCCATTCGGGCCGGTGTCACGCACGCCAGGCACGAGCTACAAAGAGCTACCGCGACCAGGTGAGTGACCTGAAGAAAGTGTGAGGGCAGTGTCTCGCTGTGAACCCGCGGCATGTGTTGGACAGCAGTGAGGAGTCCTACCTGTGTCCAGGACTCCCATGGACATCCCGATGCTGGACATGAGGCCGGTGAGGAGCAACGCCTGCTTACAGAAGGGGATGGCGCACATTCCAAACGCCGTCACCAGCATGGACAAACCTGGAGATCATCAGAGAGATCATCTCATCAGACTGGTGGACACACAGAGAGAAGGTCCCTACAGGTTCAAGTCCCACAGGTCTCTGACGAGGGACTGAGGAGAAACGTCAATCATTCATCTCAACCTGTTTTTATGACTCCAGCTGTCAGAGAGGAGGATCAGGGTCTCATGGTTTTAGATTTTATAAGTCATAAATCTCAGATGTAAGTCAGAATTACGACTTGATTCCAGCGTTGAATGTCCAGAGGTGAGGACATGATGACCTTCAGCCTGAGGGCCTTCATCACAACACGATAACAGCAGGTTTGTTTGATCAAGCCAGAATAAAATGGTGCGACTGAGACCGAGTCAGTCCTCTGTGAATTTGTTTGTGGTACATTTTTATCTGTGAGGATCAGTGGAAAGTCTGAGTTTGTTAAACCAGAGATTGAGGAAAGTCGTGTTTGTTAATAAACCTGAGATGAGGGAAACTTTGACTTTGTTAACCCTGAGATGAGGGAAACTTTGAGTTTGTTAAACCTGAGATGAGGGAAACTTTGACTTTGTTAACCCTGAGATGAGGGAAACTTTGAATTTGTTAACCCTGAGATGCAGGAAACTTTGAGTTTGTTAAACCTGAGATGAGGGAAACTTTGACTTTGTTAACCCTGAGATGAGGGAAACTTTGACTTTGTTAACCCTGAGATGAGGGAAACTTTGACTTTGTTAACCCTGAGATGAGTGAAACTTTGACTTTGTTAACCCTGAGATGAGGGAAACTTTGACTTTGTTAACCCTGAGATGCAGGAAACTTTGAGTTTGTATAAACCTGAGATGAGGGAAACTTTGAGTTTGTAAAAACCTGAGATGAGGGACTCTGAGTTTGTCAAACCTGAGCTGTAAGGAAACTCTGAGTTTTTCCTGACTCCTCCTCTCCTCCTCATTATTAATTACAGGATGAAAATACTCCTTTAAATAAATTACTTTGACAATTTGGGTATAATTGAAGAATATTTGGCTTCTTTCTAAAGTGGTTGTTTTTGCGGGACAGTGTGTTAAAGTGAAGACATCATTTTAAGTTTATAGCTGTGATAAAAAAAATCATTTCCCTGTTGAACATTATTTGATTTGATTTAAACAAGAAAATCTAAAAATATTCAAAAATAGCCTTAAAACCTCAAAACTCTAAAGGACTGTCATTCAGATTGTCATTTAATTTAGACTTAGTTAAACACGGTGCATGTTCTGTTTATAGTTGAGGCCATCTGAGCCGGGTCAGAACGCCGTTACCTAGCAGGAGGTAGGGGTTCATGCAGTCAAAGAGAGCGCCTCCTACGAGGGAGCCGCCGATGTAGCCGGCGGAACGGCCGATGAAGATGTAGGAGATGTTGCCGATGTTCTTCTTGACGTTCAGCGCCAGATCCTCAAAGGTCGGTCCAAGAACGGAGATGCTCATTCCCTACAGAGACAAACAGGAGACCGGCGTGGGTTCTAATGATGTGTTTAATCTAGAACCCAGTGAGGGAGTTCTTCTCCTCAACAGGTCCAAACTCGAGCTTCTATCTACCTTTTTCTTTTATTCACACAACGTAAACTTGATTTATGTCACAGCCAAAGGTTGTAGTGGGTGCATGTAGCTCCCTCTAGTGGACATAGGTGGTAAATAGCAGCCAAAATCCCATTTTTGTCACTTCATTGTCTAAACTGGTCCAAAGTTTGATGCAGTGTTTCTGTAAAATAATGACATTAGAGGCTTATTATCTAAAAAAAAAGTCCTACGCTGTCGTCCCCTGTTTCTAACCCTAACCCTTTTTGGAACCTAGTGGGGTAAGTCTTCCAAAAATAAAAGCACAGGAGCAGAAGGTTTCTTTAACAACCATCTGACTGTTTGTCGGGAGGCCACGCCCCTTTATAGTCCCTCAAATCAAACCAGGTTGTTTGCTGACATTAAATCCTGTGTGTGTCTGCCAGAGTAAACACGGGACGATTCCTCGGCGGAGGGCAAACACCACGATGACAAACTGAAGTCAAGTCGTGCAGAGAGGAACGGGTTTTTCAACTAGTCGACTCCCGAGTCTGCAGGATCCTGCAGCGATCGTTCAACCTTTCAGGACATCTACCTCAGCGTCACAGTTAATGTATTGTTGACTGAAAGCTCATTCATTAAAGACGTAACCCAACCGTTTCAGCATTAACCCTCTAATGTCCTGCTCGACTGTTTGGTGGAGCTCATTTCTGACTCACTATATCCTCATTGATTGTGACAGAACCTGTTCATTATACGACCCAGTGGCAGCATGTATACGACAAAGAGTAGGGGTCTGAGGACGGAGCCCTGGGGAGGACACCACAGGTCAAAGGGGCCACCGTGGAGGAGGGGTTAACCGTGGATATTTACCAAAAGGTTCAGATAATCTCATTAAAATGGACTGGATTTCAAAGTTGATATTTAGGTGAATATTCTGTCCTGAAGTTAATAAAGCAGGAAATGGACAAGAACAAGGATGTGAAAGACTTTGACAAGGACCAGATTGTGACGTCTACACGACTGCTAAGAGCATCTCCAGAACTGCAGGCCTTGTGGGCTATTCCTGGTCTGCAGTGGTTAGGACCTGATGCTGACGTCTGCATCAGAACTGGACCACGGAGCAAGGGACAAAGGTTGTCCGGTCTAATGGATTCAGGTGCTTTCCTTTTGAAGAGATGCATTATGGGAGGAGGACAAACTGAGGGGGGCAGTGAATACTTTGGACCATGTTCTGCTGGGATACCCTGGGTTCTACCAAAACCTTTCTGCAGACAAAGTCCCCCCCAGTCATAGAAACGGTATTCCCTAATGGCTGTGACCTCTTCCAACAGAATAATGTTCACTGCAGGAATGTTTCAGGAATGGTTTGAGGAACACAACCACCAGTTCAAGGTGCTGACTGGACCTCAAGATTCTCCAGATCTCAATCCAATCCAACATATGTGGCATGTTATGGATCAACCAGTCTGATCCGTGGAGGCTTCACAAGGACTTACAGGATCTGCTGCTAACATCTTGGTACCAGATTCCATCCAAAATTAGGCAGGAGGTTATAATTTTATGGCTAGTCATTGTAGAGAAACAGTCCGGAGAGAAGTAAGGAATATTTTCAGACACGACCTCTCAGATACTCATGAACGTTCACTGCTATATTTACCAGGCCGAGGAAAGATGCACAGAGCGCGAGGGTGACCAGCCAGCGTCCGCAGGCTCCGCCCCCTACGACCACCTCCACTCGGTCACCTACACCTTTCACTGCCTTCAGCGCGCTCCTCAACCCTCTCCCGGTCTCCTTTCGTTGGTCAAATAGGGTGTCCTCCTCCTGGTCGTCATTGTCATCCATGCTGGCGAAACGAACGTGCTTCTTCTTGGAGACGGAGACTCGCGCAGCAGATGAGGTCATACCTGTCAGTCCCGTGATGGTGCTGTCAGAAAGCCGTTAACGGGCGACGACTGACGCAGTTTTACTGGCTCCCTGTCGAGTTTGAGCTTCCAGTTAGTGGGTTCTAGCAGTTGAAATGAAGTCGGTGGTGTTTAAACGAGCCTGGAGGCTCAGAGAAGAACCTCCATTACTGTTGTTTGATCCTCCATATGGAAATGACCAATGAACGGCTGCAGAGATCGTCTCTGTGAGAGGAGGCTCACTCTGTGTGAAAGGAGCCCACCTTCACAAAATGAGATAATAGACTGTTGACAGAACCAAATAGATATTTACTCATAACTTACTCATTCACGGAACATTACCCCCGCAAAAGGAGGGTAATTACCCCAGCCAAGGAGGGTAATAGAAGTGCGTTTGTCTGTTCCGTTGTTTGTATGTCTGTGTGTTTTTGAGCATGATTACGGACCACAGGACGGATTTGCATGAAATTTTACCCAGATTTAGATTCTGGCATATCCTAGAGGTGGTTAAATTTTGGTGCCGATTGGAGTAGTGACGTCACAATGTCCCTATCGCTGCCTTTGATTCCTTTGATCTTTCTCTGGAGTGGAGCTTGGAGCTCAGTTTCAAGAGGTCTTTTGATTCCTTTGATGTCCACTTGGGGGTGGAGCTGAAGTGGAAGGCACAGGAGTATTTGAGAGATACTCAGAGAGTTTGTTGGAGTTGTCGGTAGATGTAGAGGCTGGCAATAACTCAGACATTTATGGTGGAATCTGCATTGACCTGGTATTGGCAAAATTCTAGATATATAGGACTTTGATACGATGCTACAAAAGGACTTTCAGGGGTTTTGCACTGTCACAGCAGCAGAACGAAAAGATTTTAGAAAATTTGCTTAATATGTAGAAAACTTTGGGAAAATATGCAAAGATACAAAATATTAACATTGTGAATATTCAAATGAAAGAAAGGACGTATACACTTCCATACACACATATGCACATGCATTCATGTGGCAGTATGGTCGTGCAACAATGAAAAAATGTACTTTTGATTTTCAAACTTTTGATATGTCTAAGATAAGATATGTGTGTAGTTAATATATATTTCTTTTTATTTATTTATTTATTTTTTGACCGAATAGGTTCAAAATGTATTCCAAAGCATTTATTACTTTCTGTTTTTATGTCTTATTTCAAACATTTCACAATCATCCTGAGTCTCTTATTTCAAACAGTCTCTGAACGAAGCCTGGGAGTAAATTATTTTCCGTTTTCTACACTATCTAACCAAAAAATACATTTTGTTTTAAAATTAGCTTTTTTTTGAGCTAAGGTGAATTGCTTTTATGAAAATAAAAGGAACAGTTTCTGTTACTGGAGGCGACATTTACCACAAAGCCGATCAATCAACGTCACTGGTGAAATACAGAAAACTGGTCACATATATTCAAAACAAGAACGAATTTCTTTGGTGTCCTGAACTTGGTACAGAGTGAGTGATCTTACTTATTTTTCCCAACTGATTCTGATGACGTATTAAATTGCCAACGGAAACAGGAAGTAGTTCTCACATTGAGAAGCCATAACGCCTTTTAGTGGTAAAGAGTAGTAATGCAGGAATATTCATATTTTTATTAGGTAAATAACACAACAGCAACAGTAACAAATTGTTTGCCAAGACAGCACGCACCAGTATGACCACGTTTTGTATTAAAACAACCAGAAAGTGGTCTGAAACTACAGTCCAAAGTAAGTATTTTATGGCCATGGCTCAAAATCAATTATTTTGCTTATTTCATTTGTCAAACTTTATACATTAAGAACAATCTACCGATTCAATTAAATCAGTGTGTAATAATGAAATGATAAAACAAGCACATTATCTCCCAGCTGTCCTGTTATTGCTACAAGCAATAATTATGATATCTAGATAGATCTGATTATCTATCTATCTATCTATCTATCTATCTATCTATCTATCTATCTATTCCATGGAGTTCTACAAATAACCTGTGGGAGGCAGCAGCAAATTATAACCGCATCTGTTGTACATTAAAAGTAGTAGAAGAAGAATGTTCATTTTGGTTGGCTGGCTTTACGAATGCTGCATTCAAATCACGGAAATCGACGATTCCAAGTTCAGATTTAAACAAACTCATTTTAATTTCGTTGTAAGGTTGGATTTTTTTACTCGGAATATCAGTGTTTTCGTAAATTAATGTAGATTATATTAACGGTGTCATTGGTGCTGACACTCTCTTCAATAATGGTTTTTAATTTAATCATAACTTAATATTTATGATTTTATGTATTCATTTTAGATTTTTAATATATAAACAGCGCTAATAGTCTTAGTTTTTACATAAATTCCAGTCATATTTTATATTATCCCACTTATCTACTCGGAGCTTTTGTGAAATGACCAGAATTGGCCTCGTTTTTAGAAATCCAAAATTCGGAGTATAGATTATCCGAGTATTTGCTTGTCTTGAATGCAGCATAGACACAAAACTGCCACAGTGGGAGCGGAACTCGCCACAACAGCTACTGCTGTGAATGTCTTCAACAAGTGAGTTTAAACCAATATTTATAGCCGTTTTCTGTTATAGTCTAGACATTACCGTATATAAGTATGAAATAGTTGAGTTTTTACAAGATGTGTTGCTCTTAAAGCTGCGCCAGAGACAGAAAAATCCAACTATCCGGTTAGAAACACAGTGTAGATGATCTTGACAGCTACTGTTTTCATTCTACTCTTATTTATCTTAAAATTGACACTTTTTGGTGTCATTTGGTCTCAGAAAGCTTCAAATAAACCGGATTAACGACTTTAAAGTGAGAACTATGACATTAGATAGCCAATGCTACCCTGTTAGCTTCATTGTGGACAGACCGCTTAATTGGCTACAACCTCTGCTTTCATTGAGGACATTAATGTCCACCTTTGAACTCCTCACCTCAACCAGGGACATTATTCTCTTTGCATTTTATGATTATTTATTTTACTTTTTATTAGGCTTTCATTCCGGTAGCTCCGGTTAAAAACTGTCATTTTTACATTTTTCTATCTCATGGAGTAATTTCCAAAATTTAAACATTGTGAAGTATCATATATTTATCAGAGTTATTGCTATTCTTTGGCAAATACCACCCTTTTTTATTAAAAAAGAAAGAAAAATGTATCACTTTGCCTGAAGAAAATGGAAGATAATGTTTTTTGTTATCTTGAAAAATGTCAACAATTTGATATCGATAAAAATAACAACAATAAATGTTTCATAGTTATGATGTGGATTGATGAAGATTTATCTTCATAGCAAATTATTGACAAAAATATCCTCATTAAAACCCAATAAATCATGCATTCCGTGTTCTTAGACTTTAATTCTGGAATTTTGGATTCAAGATTGTTGTTTTGATATTTATCCTTCTCATTTTCCATTGTTTGGCGTATAATAGTGAAAATAGCTGCTATTTTCCTTATTTCCTTGAACGGGCTTTATTGCTATCGAGTAGAACCAAGAAAGACAATGATTGGAACTGGAACAATGTGTTGGTATGAATGTCAGAGAGTGCTAGTGGTCAAAATTTCCACTTGTGTGTGTGTGTGTGTGTGTGTGTGTGTGTGTGTATGTGTGTGTGTTCCCCAGAGTGTCCAGATCTGAATTCTACTTTGCAGCAGTTAGAATTCCTCAAACACATGGACACACTATAACCGTCAAATTGATTATTCTGTGATAATTTATAAGCTGTGGGACATGTCAAGGACCGTCATCATTATTTTGTTCATTATTGGACTTAAAAAGACAACCTTACACCTCCTTAGGGGACAAAAACGTCCTCTTCCTGAAACTTACTAACACTTTTAACACTTTTAGAGTTATGTTAATAAAATTGATAAATATATAATATTTTATGGGGGTAGGAAGGTTATGTTTTATGTCCTCAAAGAAAAGCAGAGTAGAGCCTGATGAAGTGAAGCACAGGGGTTTAAGTGCCATTAAAATATTATATCTTAAAACCATTTTCCACTTTCTTTGAAAATTCTTTTAACCAAAATCGGTCCTGAGCAGAAATACCCAAGGTTAATCTATTTTCAGGATTTCAACCCTTTGACTATCAGTCTGTTTACAAGGTGTCCAAGTTATTTATTTCACTACCCTTTTGTACCGAAGCGCTTTGCTGTCATGCCAGAAAATTATTTTCACGTAATAATGTGATATTCTTCACATTTTCCATTTTCAAGTTATTACGTTCTGACTTCCTGTGTGTTTCCACAGCACCATGAGTTTACGGGAGATCAGCGAGAATGTGAAGCTGGCCCGTGAATACGCCTTACTGGGAAACTACAACTCAGCCAGCGTCCTCTATCAAGGCTCCTTGGAACAAATCAAGAAGTATGTGTACTCCGTACGGGACAGCAGCGTTCAGTCGCGCTGGCAGCAGGTGAGCAGGACTCTCAAATCCCGGCAGATTAAACGTTAGGGGTTGTTTTTCTGATGTTTTTATTTGTTTCTCTCAGTTGTGGCAGGAAATTAATGAGGAGAATCGACAAGTTCAAGAGATGATGTCGACTCTGGCCAAGTTCCAGCTAGACACGGCTTCTGCTAAACCCGCCAACCACGAGGACCACGAGGTCCAGCCGGGGCCCATGGACCTGAGGTACTGCTGTGCTTTACTTACTTCATACTCAGGAGAATTCCTTTGTTCGGTGTTTTTCAACCCGTGGGAACCCTGGATAATTACCGTGCGCAGATTTGTGGCTGTAGGTTATATGAGCCGTTTGTGAACACCAGTCCTGATGTAGTCACAAGGTTCAGATCAGAGAACCTGAGTCCCTGATGTGACCGTTTGTGGCCTCCAGCAAGGAGGCCTAGGGGTCTGTTTGCTTAGAGTTGGACTAACAGGGGCGCATGTGTTTAGGGTTGGACTACCAGGGGTGTGTGTGTGTGTTTGGAATTGGTACAACACATTGTCTCTGGGTTTGTTTTATTCTTTCATTCAGTCACTTGATCATCTCTTTCACAACTACAACCACATCTGCAGACATGAAACAGAGAGCGAGACCGAGGGAGTGTTCAGGAGTGAACCAGCACACAGAGGAGAGATCTAGGAGAGCAAATAATTAGATCCTAGAGAGAGGTGTCGCTTTTGTGTGTGGTGTGTGTGTGTGTGTGTGTGTGTGTGTGTGTGTGCGTGTGTGGTGTGTGTGTGCGGATGGCAAACATGGCAATATGTTTCCTGGACAGACAACGGATTTTTGTTATTTGAGGGCAGAAGGAGATTGGGGGCTTTTTCGGGGATGACAGCATAAGCCTAGTTCAATCAATTCAATCAAATATATATATATTTTTTTAAATATAGATAGATTTTAACCAGAAATATCATGAAGTATCATTCATATAGGGATGTGAATTTAACTAGACCCGAGACATCTTAGAGAATTCAGAACAAGATTCCGGAATTTGTAGTATCAAACGTGTTTATAGAAAATTTTAATATCATGGGCCTGATGTGATGTTGAGCTCGACATGTTTGTCCTAAAGCGCCGGACGCAAGAGAAATAACCTGACGCCAAAATGAAAAACCCTCTCAGTTTAGAACTTAAACATCAAACCTTTCCTGGTGTCCATCCTTCCATGAAACAAGGTGACAGTTTCCCTCCAGAGGCTCAGAAGCAGACTGCTCAGACCTGGATGTTGTGGGTGATGTAGATCTGGGTGGCAGCATGTGATCCTGGGGGATTAGGAGGGAACCGCACCATAGCAACAAATCCTGTAAACACGCAAAGGACAAATTTGACATTTTTAAAAGGAAACTCCAGACATCTCATTTTAGTCAGGCTTTTAACTACATCTATTTATTAAATAAGAATCTGTTTGTCTGTTTTTTATTAATTCATTCATTCATCATTAGTTTATGTTCTAAGTTTTTACATTGCAGTCAGTTTTTTTTTTTAATATTCCATGTTTTATGCCCCTATCATTTAGTCATTTTTAAAATTATTTCATGTTTATTATTTAAATTTTTATTCTCTTTCTCTTGTAGTCTTTTTCTTTTCTTTTTTTTTCAGTTTTATCGTTTTTACCGCCTCCAGTGTTTTTAAACGGATTTACTGCATATAGGTTTTTTATAGTTTTTACTTTGCCTCATTTCTTGTTGTCTGGCACCTAGACAACAAGAAAGCACCTTTTGTTCCTTTTTTATGTATGAGAAGTGCCGTATAAATAAAGATTGATCGATTGAATGGACACTCTGTGACCCCAAACATGCATTATTGATGCTGTGGCGTGATGAAAAACCACAACTAAACAGATACCAGGAGTCTTAAAACCATTAGAAGGAGGAAGGAAGGCGTAAAAAAGGTTGGTAGTTGTTGCTAAAGTTCAATCTCCCTCTCCTCCGTTCGCAGACATTCCCCGTGTGCGGTGAGGCGAGCCTCCAACGCCAACAAAGACAGCAAACCTCCCAACAACCGGCTGAGTGTGGCTGTGAGGGCTCAGCAGAGACACTCGCCGCGAGGGGCCAACGGGGACAGAGGCAAACCCTCCAGGGGGAAGGACAAGAGGGAGTCCAGAGAGGCTGCTGGCAGAGCAAAGGATGATAAGGTGAGCGCCGCTCTGCGCTCCATAATCTCCCACCACATACGTTCAGACGCGACAGTGTTTGCACTGGTGATTACACGCGATCCCTTTATTTACCCGCAGCCGCGCTGAGGCTGTCAGTCCAGTTCTCTGGGAGTCCAGACCACATGAAGGAGAGCTGATGTTTAAAGTGTGTGTGTGTGTGTGTGTGTGTTTGTGTTTGTGTGCTTTCCAGAGCAAAGCTGACGTCCAGGAGAAGGAAGCGAAGAAGTTTGATGGGACGGGATACGACAAAGACCTGGTGGAAGCTCTGGAGAGAGATATTATATCTCAGAATCCCAACGTTAAATGGTACGTGCTCGCCGCTGCGCTTCAGTTGTCCTAAAAATTGGCTCTTTGTTTGAAGGCTTACAAAGAAAAGATTGTCTTTCTCTTTTGAGAAAGAAAAAGACAAAAAAATCAAATTTTGGTCCAAAAAATAATTTTGGTTTTTTTCTTAAATTGAGCCTCTGATTAATTAAAAAAAAACCCATCAACAACTAAATGTATGAGTCGTTTGGTATCATATTTGACAACATTTATAGCCAATTTAACAATATGTTTTTATAGTATACTTTTTGGTTCATTGTGCAACTTAAATTTTTTTACATCTCATAAAAAAGTAAATGATAGTTATTTCTTCTATGAAAAGGTCAGTTTTATTGAAAGTCAGTGTAAAAGACAATAAAATAAAATACAATTATTTGTATGTAATCCACAAAATGAACAGCTTTTATTTATCAAACGCGGCCCGAATGCTTGTCCGTCTTCTTGCCCAAGAGAAACGCTCTGATGAACTAAGCGCCGCGTGGCGTCGCATCTGTCTCACTCTTCCTGCTGTCAGGAAAAAGTCCACAATCATTACGCCGTCCATCCGCCGACAATGATTTCCGAGCGGCAGCCTCAACATCAGTGGTTGTAAAGTGTTTCGACCCGCTTGGGTTTGCATACAGGGAAGGGGCGGAGCTCTGAGGATGTTGTCATCATCAGAATTCTGCTCTGCTTTTAACGCCATCCAACCGCATCTGCTGGTCCAAGAGCTGAATGACCACCTGCTCATCATCAAATGGTTCTACTCGGTCCTGACGGACGGATCCAGCGGATCCAGGTAAATGTCTGCCTCTCTGAGAGAAGGACCTGCAGCGCACCTGTCCGTCAACGCTCCACAGGGAAACTGAGACCTTCAAAATGTGGCGTGACGACCACCACCTTATTGTCAAACAGAAGACCTGATGTTTGACCCCAAAAACCCAGTAGTCGTCGGTACCTATGTGATTGAACTCCTACCAGAACCTGGGAGTCCAGAGAAACAATGATCCGTTTGCTCGTCCGCTCAGAGCCTTCACCTTCTGCTCGGGATGAGACGGGTTCGGTGTTTGTACCAAGATCCCGGTCACATTCTACAGAACTGCTCTAGGGAGTGTCATCAGATAAAACATGGCTGCTGTCAGAGAGCAATCTGAACAGATGAGATAAAACAGCGATGGAAGAGGAGCCCTCACACATTCTGCTCCGAGAAGATGACCCGTTACCTTCAGGTGGACGATACAGAACACCTGAGATAAAACGGCAGTATTTAGAATCAAAACAAGCATCTATTTCAAAGAGCGGCCATTGTTTTAAATTCTTACTACTATTTGAACTATTTTAAAGGATATAAAAACATGAATAATAATGAAGTTATTGATATTGATTAGAACAGTAATAATCCTGATATCGTCACGGTCGTTCTGTGAACGTCTCTTTTCTTCAGGGACAACATTGCAGACCTGGAGGATGCGAAAAAGCTCCTGAAGGAGGCCGTGGTGTTGCCGATGTGGATGCCAGCATTTTTCAAAGGCATCAGACGACCCTGGAAGGTGGGGATTTAAAGAGACCCTCTTTAGGGTCCGCAGAAACTCCCTTCATTCTTTTAGAATAACTCCATAATAACGTTGTTGGTTTTTTTTAGGGTGTTCTTATGGTGGGACCTCCAGGCACCGGGAAAACACTCTTGGCCAAAGCAGTTGCTACCGAGTGCAGAACCACGTTCTTCAACGTCTCCTCGTCAACTCTCACCTCCAAGTACAGAGGAGAGTCGGAGAAACTCGTGCGGCTCCTCTTTGAAATGGTGAGATCTGGGATTATGGCAGATTAGGAACAACATATCAAAGGTTTTGTGTGTATTTGGTGTTCAGGTTGTCATTTATGTTGCTGAGGCCACAAAAAGACGCTCACAAACAATATTTTACAGTTTCATCCCTTCAAACTCTTGAATATCAAAGAAAGAAATGATTATTTTAGTGAAAGTCTGACGGAATATGTTCTTGTCCTACAGTTTGTCTGTTAGCATCACACCTGATATTTCTATTTGTTTATATATATATATATATATGTGTGTGTATATATATATATGTGTGTGTGTGTATATATATATATATATATATATATATATATATATGTATAGATATATATATATATATATATGTATAGATATATATATATATATATATATATGTATAGATATATATATATATATATATATATATGTATAGATATATATATATATATATATATATGTATAGATATATATATATATATATATATATATATGTATAGATATATATACACTTAGCTCACCATCGCTGCTCTCAGTCTGGGTGGGAGGGGCCCACATGCACGTTAAAATGAATTAGAGTAAAAATCTTTGAACTATCTCTTCATCTGGAAGCACAACAACATTTCATTAGTTCTGTTTTTTGGCGGATGTCCCATCCTTTCTTCAAAGTCTGTGAAAAGACTTCACAGACTTTGAAGAAAGGAGATTTTGTCCTGCTGACGGACCAACAAACCAACCAGCGGGCACTGGTGGAAACACGACCTTCTATCCTCGGAGGAGGTCATGCCCCGCCCCCCGCATGATCGTTGTTTCCATCAAACAAGCTGCGAGGGGTCAGAGGACGTGTTAGCATGAACAGCACAGAGCTGAAGGACAGAAGGCCGACTAGAAAGCAGATTCTGGTATTATTTGATGATAAGCAAAGCTAAAAGGACACGTCAAGTATTGGACTTAATATTGTTTAGAAGGTCAATTCTGTTTTCTTCTTTTTCACTTTTTCATGTTGTTTTCTGCTCTTTTTAGACTTTAAATCTCCTGGTTCTGGAGACATCTGTCACATCTGTCCTGTGGTTCTGTCGTAGTGAGAGATATCTTTGAATTTATTAATATATCTCTAAACTTTTATCAGTTTTCCCGATAAAGACTGAGAAGAGTTCAAGTTTCTCTCATTTTTTGTGGCTGTGCTCTTCTGCAGGCCCGTTACTATGCTCCCACTACCATCTTCATCGATGAAATCGACTCCATGTGCAGCCGCAGAGGAACCTCGGAGGAGCACGAGGCCAGCCGGAGGGTGAAGGCGGAGCTCCTGGTGCAGATGGACGGTACCATGAGACTCTGTCTACTGACGATAACGGCACTTTCTGAAACGCTCCCTCCCGTTGACCCACTGTCATTGTTGAAGGTGTCGGCGGAGCATCGGAGAACGAAGACCCGTCCAAGATGGTGATGGTGCTCGCTGCCACCAACTTCCCGTGGGACATCGATGAGGCTCTCAGGAGACGGCTGGAGAAAAGGATCTACATCCCTCTGCCTTCAAGTAAAGTTGTGTCTCATGAAAATAATGTGATCCGTGAACTTCTAAAAATGATTGACGTACCACAGCGGCTCGGACGGAAAAAATTTATATCGTGGTGTTTAATGTCGGGCTGTTCTGGCTCCACCCACCGCCGTGGGCCTTCTGTTGGTCCCACACTGACCCCCACATTCCACACATTCTGAACCCGCTCATCTTCAGGCACACTGCCTCTTTATATTATATTGTGGGCACACGGAAACAACTAGTATTTACACCGATCCGCCATAATATTATAACCACCGACAGGGTTGAAGTGAATGACATCCATTATCTCTTTGCAATGGTACCCGGTTCAGAATCTAGAAACACATTCATGTGTTCAAGAAAAATACATTCCAATACATTCTTATACATCCTTTCTTTCTTCCTTTTCCGGGGTTTCTGTCTAAGCGTATGCCGGCTAAGCGGGACTATCGTACCTCTCCCAACCAACATATTCCACTCCTGATCCCAGACATACGCTAAGACCAAGTGACGTCTGTAATCCCCCTCCCAGCGATCTCTGGGTCCAACCAAAGCTTCCAGTGCCCGACCTCCGAAGGCAGGCACCCTAACCCTGATGCCTGAACCAAGACACAAACACATAAAAACCCATCCGAAATTCAGTGCAAGACAAAGAGCTTTAAAACTCTAAGCTAATAGGTAAGAGCAGTAGTATTTTGATTGAGAGTCATTTGAGCTGCTTTCACCAACAGCCTCACTGCTTTGGCCTCAAACTCAGCTTGTTGTGGTTCAGCGACACCATTCATGATGCTGATGCCACACTAAACCATCTGTCAAATCTGCTCTCCATTTAACACATCACATGATCACCGCTTGAAATGAAGAGTTAACTCAGCTTGTTGGAGGCATTCCTGACATTTAATGCCTTTGCTTTGAGGAGGACTCATCCTGGAAGACCTCAGTACATTCTCCTGCCAGACTCAAAATTTGATTATAATGCATTCATGCTAAAAAACAAATTTGCAGAGGTTCCTCCAAAATCCTCCTCCTATAAAAGTAGAGTTAAAGCAGGTCTGCACAATTTACATCGCCGGTCTGCACAGTACTGAGTCACTGTATGCTAGAGGAGATAAACTTCAAATCAATCAAACAGCTCTGGTTTTACACCGGACTCTATATTAATTGGCTATTATAATATTTATCAGATACTCTTTGTCCAACCCCTCAGCATCTGATGATGAGATGACCTTTCAGGACCCACAGGTTATAACTCTGTTCATCCGACGGCTCCTACAGGCTGTGAGCGGAGAGATCAGCTTCTTCCTCACTCCATCCATCCATCCATCCATCCGTTCACTGTTGCCTCTGTGTTTGTTGCAGCCGAAGGCCGCGCGGAGCTGCTGAGGATCAACCTGACGGAGCTGGAGCTGACCAGCAATGTGGACCTGGACAAGATTGCCGAGCAGCTGGAGGGTTACTCCGGTGCCGACATCACCAACGTGTGCAGGTGGTTAGCGACCTCTGCTCTCCTCTGTCCGACACTCTGAGTGGATCATTGTCATGTTCAGTTGTTATTGAGCTATTTAACCCCCCCCCCCCCTATATTCTCTGTACGTATTCACCGACCTGGTCTATTAAGGGGATCGTTATATTACTATGAAGTCAGCGATAGCGCCCACTTGTTCCAGATGCGCTAGTTTTAGTATTCTATAGACACACTGTTTTTAAGAACTGGTCTATATTTACCTCCTGCGGCGATTCAAAGTCAAAATAATTTGGCAGCTCATCTTAAATTGAAGCTCCAAGATTTGGATAAAGTGAATGAATTAGCGGTCTGTGTATCCATCTATCCTGGATCTGGACAGTAAATGTGTTACTCTGGGACGTTCCAGGGACGCCTCTCTGATGGCCATGAGGCGACGAATCGAGGGCCTCACGCCAGAGGAGATCCGCAACATTTCCAGGGACGAGATGCACATGCCCACCACCATGGAGGACTTTGAGTCGGCTCTGAAGAAGGTCTCCAAATCTGTGTCTGCAGCGGACCTGGAGAAGTACGAGAAGTGGATCGAGGAGTTTGGCTCCTGCTGAAGAACGGAGTGGAGGGAGGAACCCACAGGGAGCGCGAGAGGAGGAGACCGATCCGTTTCTTCTGGCAGCTGTGTCAGGGTTTGGTTGTGTATCCATGTTGAGGAGCTGAAGACGTTTATTACTTACGGTAAACACGAGCACTTGGAAGAATGATTCGTGTTGTTCGTAATGTCCATGTACCGCAATCGTCTCAATCTGAAAAGGTCATGTGACATTTTCACGTTTTTAACGACTCCTCAAACAAGTCCATGTGGTTCAAGCATATAAAAAGACTGACAGATCCGAGGGACACTCGGTCCCGAAACATCAACGATAAACGCAGATGTTTACTGTTGATGCTTCATGACGTTTCTTGTCGTAATGTCAATCAATGTTACTCCGTTGTTTAATGCACTATTTGGAACCGTGTGGTTCTCTTAATTCTCTGAAGACGACATAAAAAAAGAAACACAGGATTTTTCTATGAATAAAGTTAATATTAATGGATTTAAACATCGTCTTTCGAGTTTGTTCATAATCCAGAAACTGTTAGTATTTTTAGAGGACGGTGCATCCATGCAAGCATTTGAAAATGGTTGTGGAATGAATATACCAGAGGAAAGAGTCAATGAACTGCTGCGTGCTTCGCTCTGAGTTCTCAATTTCAGACTGGAGGCACTTCCTGCTTCCTCTGGTACCAGATATTTGAAAACAATGCACAAAATTTAGACGGTGTTCCCTTTCAGCCTGCATAACTATTACAAGAGAGTAATAGAGAGAGAGTTGACTGAAGTCAAGGTATTTATATAATGCTGTAGATCAGGGGTGTCAAGCTCAATCACAGAGGGGGGTCAAAGTTAAAGATGGAGAACACATCAAGGGCCGAACAGGATTCAAGTCGCCCATGTTTAATCTGAGGTATTATGACTATTATTCATTTTATGTCATTCTGAAAAAACCAAGGGGAATAGAAAATCCTCATATTACAGATAAATTTACAAAAGATCCGCCGAACTACTTTTTTTGTATCCCTCTCTATAAGTTTAATAAAATCATTTCATATTTTTGTAATATTTATTTTTTTGTTAACACGTATCAATAACAGCCAGAAGACTTTATTTTCAAGTTACAAATTACATCTAAAATCCATCCGTATTCAATTAACATCTACAAAAAGGAACCTTGACTAACTTGTGGTAAATGGCTGAGCGGCTGTTTCTGACTTCCTCTGGAGGACGTGAACGCACCTCGCCAGTTCATTAAAACGTTTGTTTCTATATATTAATAAGCATACATTTATTTATACATGTGCAACATATTAATATGTTTATTATTTAGCGTTTTAAGAAATAGAATTCTCATTATCCTCTCTGGAATCCCTCCTAAGAATAAGTCTGAAGTTTATTAGAGTGACTGGACAAAAGCCGATTTCCGACAACACGTGAGAAGGGAGCGCTCTTGATTGTCGCGCCGCCTATCGCGGTGGATTCTGGGATTTGTAGTATCTATGCTGTTTACCAGTTAATAAAGAAATTTGATATTTTATGGCGGGCCAGACGTAAATGTTGATCTCGATTTTGACACGTGTTCTGTAGATGATGTCCTGATAAGCCATAACTTTACAACCACTGACACATGAAGTCAAAATGAACATAAGGATCTGGAAGCATCGACTAGATTTTCTCCAGAACGGTAGTACCTGTTGGAGGTTCCCTGTCTGAACACGGAAGACCTGCTGTAACACATTGCGCATACATTTCATGTTGTTTCTGATAGGTGTTTACGGAATCAACAGAATATTAAGGGCTGTTTTAATGTTATGGCTGGTAAGTGTATGTGATCATTTATTCGTCTCAGCATGAAAAAACTGTAAATCACTTGAAAGGGGCAGAAGCTGGTCATGGGGGTGGTGGCTGATGAGTCTGCAGAAAGTGATAATACTCAGATAAATAATGAGGTTGGGGAATCTGGATATTGACAGAAATTTGAAATAAATAGAGGTAATCATAAACGGCCTCACTTGTTCTCTAGGACAGAAATGTGAAACTCGCTCTTACATCTTCCTCTTCCTCCTCAGATGTTAAATTAAAAGAAGAGACAAGATCTGATGGTCAGAAGGAAATGATTTAATCTGTAACATTTTAAACCCAAATACACAGTCCAGCTGTAATTAAAACAGACGCACGCAAATGTTTTCAAAAAATAGTAACAAGTGGATCCAGATGAAAAGACGTTTGTTTTATTCTCAATCTCAATTCATGCCAGTAATTTCTTTTTTCTTCTTGACCTTCAGGCTAATTTATGATCATCTTCAGCTGTACTGCCTTTTATTAGTTTTCAGTTTTGATCGTCATGCAGTGTCTTAGTTTGAAATCTTCTTCACTATTAGTACGACTCATGCACCTTCAGCCATCGCAGCGCATCATGCATCCTGCAGAATAACCGCGCCGATGCTTTCAGGGGATTTTGCGGCATAGCTTGAGTTTCGTTTTTTTTAAATAAAAGGAAAAAAATCATGCCGAAACATTTGGACATTATTGTGATAAATTATTTCCAAATGTATCTTCTGGAACAACAAGTCTGATCATCAGAGGCTCCACCCACATCCACCCAGTGAGCTTAGTGAAGTACCTGCAAGAACGCAAAAAATAGTTTTCCTCTCAAGTGAACGCATCAAAAATGAATAAACACTCCAGACAATTAGCCATTAGATCAAACTCCAGCAGACTGGATGAAATATACACTGACATCGGAAGTGACTATCTTTGACTGACTGTGGTTACTTGTCAGTGGGTGGGATGTATCGGACAGGAAGTGAACATTTTGTCCAGAAGTTGACGTCGGAAGTAGGAATAATGGACCACCATGAGGATCTGAGACTTTGACGAGGGCTTAAAGAGTCGGATACTAACATCTTGGTACCAGATACCACTGAAGATCTGCTTTGGCGGTAAAAGTAGGACTTCGCCTACACTGACCGGTGTATCATTATTTTGACAGTGGGGAAAAAAATTAAAAATAAAATGCAGATACTGCACTTTGCCTTTGTAGGGCAGACATGTTTTTCTTTTCTGTGACATTCAGATTTTAGAAGAAGAGTGTTAATTCACTTTAAAGAAGGTGATCCCTGTCTTTTAAGATTAAACAGTTTCATCAGAGCTGATACGTAACATTAGACTCAAACTGTAGATACTCGCTTTTTCTCCACCAAACGCACGACAGACAGGAAGGAAACACGGGAAAACGCTTCACCATCAAATAAATCACAGAAATATACGGATTGATCTCCTTCTCGTGCATTCGAGTTTTCTTCCCATTTCAGTAGTGAGGTACAGTGATGGAAAAAAAAACAGTGTGGGAGAAGAAGCTGGACAGAAGCTGCTGCACAAAAAGTCTTTTCAGGGAACAGAAGGATTCATTAGACGCTCTGTTGATTCACATGGGTTGGCTGGACCTGCTCTGCTACACCAAAAACACCTCAAGTCCCTTTTAGTATCTGCTCTCAAGGTTTTGATCAGGCGCTGATGGACTTTCCTCATTTGCAGCCTTTAAAGACTAGTTCCTTCATGCAGGGGCGATCCTAGATAATTGAGGGCACCGGGGCAAAGGTGCCCACCGTTTAAAACGCACCATCATGCACACATATCTGAAAATATGTAACAGACGAGTTTTTGATGGAAGCCGCAAAGCCTTAAGAATAATCCACCTCAGATTGAACTTCACCGGGAGCAAGATCCAGACTATTAAACCTTCTCTTCGTTAATGAACGCTGAAGGGGTGTATTTTTATATTTTTGTGTTTTTGTTCTTCAATATTATTGGCGTCAGACCAGCAACTGTTCCACTCCTTTAAGAGTTTAAATTGAGGGAGGCTACAAGACTTAGTAGGTCCGGAACCGAATGTGTGCTAATGGTGAAATCGGGACATGCCGAAAAACAGAACGCAGAAACCGAGACTCGAAAACCAAGAACTGACAACAAAGGAGCGGACGATCCTCGTTCAAGGTTCTTTCACTTCTTCTTCTGCTTCCGTTTCGACATTCTCCAACAGGTTGTGCTTCTCCTCATCTGGCGTCAGAGTGGCAGGGTGGAGGTGAAGCGTGTGCCTGAGCAAAGAACAAAGGACATCAAACAAAAAGAGTCAAATTCTGCATTATTGAAGACGAACCGTGGGAAAACTCCTTCGCTGGCGAACTCACTTCTCTTCACGAGTTGGGAAGAAGATTTCTAAGATCTTGACGACGGCCGCTGATCCCACGACTCCGACCACCACCACCCACATGACCAGGAAGAACAGGGGCAGTGACTTGGAGGTGAAGTTCTTCAGGCGCTCCCTCACGTCCTCCACCCACTGACACATGGCCTGATGAGAGGAAGGACACATGAGCTCCAAACAGCCTCATTCTTCAGCAACTCAGAAACTGAAACTGAAGTCTGGCTTTGCTTTGAGGCTTGGATGTTCGGCCCGGTCCACTGGCAGACGGAACCACCGGTTTACTCTTATTCTCGGTCTGCCTCCTCCTCATCGCTTGAGCCTACATCACTGGGAAATCCACAGGAAGTAATTGTCTTCCCTTTCCAGGACTTACTTCCTACCATCTGTCCCTTAAGTTTGTATTATTAATTCATATTTATATATGTTCCATTGGAGATCCGACTCTTTCCCTTTTTCTTTATATGGGCATGAAATGGGAAAATAAAGGTAGACTATAAAAAAACCCAAACAAACTGAAGGCGTGGTTTCACACCACAGAGGTGCTACGCGCTGCACCTCATGGACGAGACATCTGGCTGGCTTACAGAGTAGGAGGATATGAGCTCCTTAGGTGGAGCGCCCATCTGGATCTGATCCGTCTGGCCGGGCTCTCCGTAATCGGCCTCAGCCCCGTGTCTGAGGTCATACAGCAGGTCGGGGTCCATACGCAGCGGGGTCTCCGGGAGCTTTCCCGGCGCTGCAAACTCCTCCTGGGTGGTCTGTGTGTGCTTCAGGGGGTACTGGCTGGTGGTCTGGGACATCAACTCCTCTTCATCTGATTTAAGAGGTGGGGAAAGAATCAGAGAAGACATTTAGTTACGCTGCTAGACAGTTGGTGCAAAACGGCTCATTTCAGATCTTCTGGATTTTTCTGTATGAAAGTTGTTCACATGTACGGTTTGTGTGTTTGTATTTAATTGTTGTAGCAGTTTCTGCGCTGCTCTCCTCAATGAGATTAAATAAATAAATATATATACACATATCCAAACATATATACATATATATATATACATATATATATATACACATATATATATATATATATATATATACACATATATATACATATATATATATATATACACATATATATACATATATATATATATACACATATATATACATATATATATATACATATATATATATACATATATACATATACATATATATACATATATACATATATATATATATATATACACATATATATATATACACATATATATACATATATATATATATACATACATATATATATATAATATTTACTTATTTTTAAAAAATAAAATAAATAAATAAATGAGAGTGATTTCTTTTTGACCTTTTCTAGGATTCGGTGGATCTGTGACAACGACATCGTTCTCCCTGGGCAGCCTGAAGATGTCGCTGTGTCCGATGGGGTAGGTGTTGGTGAACTGAGCCAGTTTCTGGAAGTCTGGGCTCATCAGGATCTTCACCTCACACATGTCGGGCTGCTGGACCTGTATGACAGGAAACATGATACGTACGAGCATGCATGAGGTAAAGTAGTGTTAAGATCTAAACTGTGGCAGAGTTTAGATCATTCGTAGAGTTAGAGAGATAATTGAGCACCGTGGATTGATGTGATACAATCACACTTCCTCCAGCGCAAATCTATACCGCCTGTATTTGCTGTGCATGTTTCCTAGTTTGTTGAAACTAGAATATGAAGATTCTGAGGTATCAAAAAACTCCTGTAAAGTCTGTTTGTAAGGGTCCTTTACGTTGTATCCTATTCAAACTCGCTCTCCGCGTTACGATTGGACAGTAAGGGACCAGTTCCAAACCTCTTTGCCCTCCATCTCTATGACTTCACTGAAGACCTGCAGCGCCACCACCTCCTCCGTGTCGCTGTACAGCCGGTTCTGGCTCAGCATCACGCGGGTCACAACGGACACCAAGTCCCCGGATTCAAAGTCGCTGCTCCCGTTGATGTGGTCTACTGAAAAATACAAATTCACTGCATTTACTTCATTATTACATATCTGAGGTTTATTCTCCCCGCAACCCCGACTTATAAATCAAAAGCTAGAGGAAAAATTGATTCCTCCCCAAAGTATATTATAATATAAAACACAAAACGCTTCTTTGAGTGTGGTATCTTAATTATCACTTTCTTAAAACAAGCATCTGTAGGACTTTGTGGTTAAAATTTAGCTTCAATGACCTGCTGCTAATATTAGCATAGCATAGCTACTAGCGGCGTTCCTGAAGAATCCAAGCCCATTCCTCCAGTTCTGTGATAGTCCTGGTTTATCTGCTGCAGTTTCTTCAAACTCCAAAAGAGATCTTCTCAGGGATTCACGTCAGGCGACTGTCAGAAGGTTCAAGGACTTCTTCTGAGACCAAACCTTGGAGGATGTTGAGTTCAGCTTCCTCACAGATGGTGAGATGTTTCCTTCATGGATTTCCTGATACTTGATGGAATCCATCTTACCTTCTACGCACCGCAGGTTTCCAGCATCAGAATGAGCATCAGAGATCCACTGCTATGCTTCACTGTGGGTAGGATGTCCTTCTCCTTTATATGCTTCACTGATCCATGGACCCCAGTTTGGTCTCATCGCTCCACAGCCACTGGAGGGGCTTCCTTATGATTTTGGACCGTGAACATCTTAAGAGTTCACTCATGATGTAAATTCCGGTCCCAACAGAGAAACATTTGGACTCCGAAAGTTGAAGCAGGTCGAAGAAGGTTGACTCTAAGTTTATAGTCACAACATCTGGTTAGGAGGTTAAATCGTTGGGAGGCTGCAGTCAGTCAGTAAAAGAAGCATTCTTTGTTATATTCAGAGAAAACATCTGCAATAGCTGCTGCATTGAGATATTTAAACTGTCGTTGTTTCATTTTGTTTATGTAAACATCTGAGAAATAGTAGATTTTGTCCAATTGGGTTAAATAAGTTCTCCTCCAACTGTTCACATCACAGAACTGTTTTGGTAGAGATGGTTGATCTGGACACACTGAGTCCGGTGGTTTTATTGTTACGACTGATCAGTGTGTGATGTCATCGTCGTCAAAGGAACCGTTATTGGCATTATTATTCAGATTATTACTCACGGTAATGGTCTGATATAAAGAAAGGAAATGACCCGCCATCCACTTTCAATTAGACTTAAAATTCTCTATCTTCATACACACTTCCTCATAGTTACGGTTTCCTACTTGAATCAGACATAACATCCAGAGATGTGAGGCAAACTCACAGAGAAGAGCTTGACAGTTGAACCTGGTGACCCCTGACAGCTCCACTGGGATGTCATTGATCAGCACCTGCTCCTCACCCACGGAGATGTTCAGATTTATCTGAAAGGAGAAACATCCACGATAAGGATCAGCTGATCCACCCCTGTACCCTCAACAAGGATGTTGGCAGTCGGTGGATGAAGTATAGAGATCCTATCCTTCAGTAATTATTATGGACATACACGTATAGGATGACTATAACTGCTGTGTTGACGTGTAGCCCTGTGTCCCTGCTGTAGATGTTAAAACCCGAGGTATCTAACTGCTTAATCTACTATCAAGTAGTCGAATCCGTAAGATTATAATGGTAGTTTGGTATTAACGCTGTTCTGTGAGGACTGTGTAATAAGTTGTATAAGATCAACCTGTTATCAGCTGAGAAAAAGGTGATGGTTTCGGAATATTCTATGTAGCTAAAGCAGTAGACAAGTTTCCTGTAGCCGTAAATAAACTCTCTATCTTTGCGGTTATGGTTTTCAGTGTACAGGATGGGTTAGAGTAGGGTTATATGAAGAATTGTAATGTGAAAAGTGATTATTATCTACAGCTGTCACACAAATGTAGTGGAGAATTAATTACAATATTTCCTTCTGAGATGTGGTGAAGTATAAAGTAGCATAACATAGAATTAATCAAGTGCAAGGACGTCAAATTTGTACTTAACCTGTTCTTTTCGACATTCCCATGTTAGGGCGTCTAACTAGATTTTGTCATTTATTTTCATTGTGCGATGCTAGATTTGAATATAGCGGATGATGCTAATGTTGTAATCATACCTGCAAGTTATTGGAATCCTGCAGCTGTGCATCAGCCAGTGTACCTGCTGTCACGTTAATCAGGATGTTTTCCTGCCAAGAGATGATTTATTTAATATAATGACGGGAACATTGAACACGGAGTCGGAGGAACAATGTCTGCCAGCCATGATATTCACAACAGACCACCAGTAGCGTCAACATCATTATGTACGATCATGTCGCTAATATTTGTCTATTAGCGTCTTACCGTATTCAGCTGCCGAGGCGGCGACTCGGTGCACGTTACAGTAACAAAAAGATAAACTAGGACACTGAGTGCTAACCAGGTTGTGTCCATCTTGATACACTCCCAACAGCAGCTAAAATAAAAACATTGAAGAAATCTCCCCTGCGCATGCGCATACGATTGCGTGATTGCGTTGCATGCGTGACATCTCGCGATAATTGGAACGTCATCATCGTCATCATCATGGCGGTGCTACTTGAAACGACGTTGGGTGATATCGTTGTTGATTTGTTCACAGAGGAACGACCTAAAAGTAAGAGAGTGAAACAATTTCTATTTCAGTGAATGGCTTTTATGATAAGAAAATCATTTTTTATTAAGTAGTTCGTAGCTGGGTGGGTGGGTGTGGGTGCAAGATTAGCTAAGGCTGTTAGCTTGTAACAACGAAACTGAATTGTACTAAATAAACCTTTATTAACGAGAATATACATAGACAAACATTTATTTCGCTTTACCTTGACGTTAAGTGTTATTAAGAAAATGGTGGATGGTAATGCCTGATTTTTAGCTCCCCCACTGTAACCCTTTTTGCTCTTTTCTTCTGCAGCTTGCTTGAACTTTCTGAAATTATGCAAGATAAAACACTACAACTACTGCCTCATCCACAACGTTCAGGTAAAACTCACACTTAACCAGTCACTGGTGATTGGCAGAGCTGTAGAAACATAGGTATAAAACTAATGAGGCACACAATGAAGTTCTGGGACTACATTGAGGATCAGCCCTGACCCCTTTCTTTGCTATGGCGATAGACAGGCAAGGTTAGACAGAAGGGACATCCCGGGTTCGAAGACTTTGTGTCAAAGTAATATAGGATAGTGGATCTATTGGTAAAAGGATGCCAGAGATGGAGCTGCCAGGCAGGAGACAGAGGGGGGAAACCAAAGATGATGTTTCTGGATGTGGAGAGAGAACGTGCAGTTGTTAGATATGTCAGAGGAAGCGGAAGACATGGCAAGATGGAAAGAGATGATCTGCTGTGGCAACCCATAAATTGAACAGCCAGAAGAAGAATGCTTAACTTGACTGGCTAAAACAATGCTACTGATCAGTGTAGTTCAGGGCCACAGAACCATGCAGGAAACGAGATTGTATTGCTTTACATATTAGTTATTTTTTGTATTTGCTTATTCAGGTTAAAAAATGAAAGTGAATCTCATTAACACATGCAAAGACGGGTGACGTTTGGTCAGAATGGAAAGTCCACAAGCCTTAGAATGATATTAGAATGATACATTCAGAAAACAAACTACCAAACAGTATTTACAAAAAATGTGTGTGTACTGTCAGTGATCATGCACTGGTGAAGATTCTGAAGTCAGTAAGTACAATCTAAATAATGTTGTGTGTCTGCGTTTCAGAGAGATTTCATAATACAGACTGGAGATCCATCTGGGACAGGCCGCGGTGGAGAATCAGTATATTGGTCAGTCATCTTCATCACCACTGTTCACTTTTGTTGTTACATCATAAATGAGATCCCTGTTACAAACATTCTCTCATTATTTTTTTGATCAGGAAACTCTACGGGGAACAGGCCCGCTTTTTTGATGCAGAGAAAGCCCCACGCATCAAACACAGGAAGAAGGGGACGCTGTCCATGGTCAACAATGGACAAGATCAACATGGTTCTCAGGTGAGTAAGATGAAGATTCTTTGTGTTTTTCCTCTACATGGAAAAATGTTTGCAGAGCAGAAACAACAGAAAAATCCTAACTATAGATATACTGGTTTCATAGTTTCCTTCATCCTTCAAGTTACGTCAAAGGTTTCTGTTCGGTTTAGATCAGCCTAATCTTATTTGCAACTTGCAAGTTAAATGTGCTTTTTCATTTATTATTGTAATCCATTTCTAATGTACAGATAAGCAGTTACAACCATTATGTGTTAGATGATGTAGAAAATCGGTTTTCATTGTTGTCCTCAGTTCCTTATCACCACCGGTGAGAACGTGGACTACCTGGATGGCGTCCATACTGTGTTTGGGGAAGTTAGTGAAGGAATGGACGTTTTAGCTAAAATCAACGAGACCTTTGTGGATAAAGACTTTGTCCCGTTTCAGGATATCAGGTAAACCAGGACAAACTAACAAGGACTGGTCCATAGTAGTAACCCAGGTTTATTATTCCCCTTCAACACCACAGAATATTATATTTTAATATATTATATTATATTGTATTATAGCAGCCTTCACACTAAATTACATTATAAATATCTTAGGTTTCACAAGCTGATGAAAATGTTTTTTTTCTGCAGGATAACCCACACAGTTATCCTTGAAGACCCTTTTGATGATCCACCTGACTTGCCAGTACCTGATCGATCCCCTGAACCCACCACAGAGCAGTTGGATGTAAGTGTAGTGTTTATGTACAGTATGAGCTACACACAAAAACAAAAGAAACCAGGAGGGGCTCAAATATAGTCCAGGGCACCGAATGTCCCAAACAGACATATGCACAACTGGAGATTAGATTGAAGACGCCTCAAATTAACAGGAAATTATTATAAGAATGGCTATTTTTATATTTAAGACTATATTCATAAAACATTATGTAGATTTCCACCACCTTGTGTGTGCAAATTATTATTCCTTACGATCCTGATAACAGCCAGAGACCCCTCCGGCAGACGTCTGATAGTAATTCAACGATTCCGGGCCCCCCCAGTCTGGAGCTTACTGCTGGGGGAGATCAAATAGGATATTCAGAAGAATCCCTTTCTCCAGAATTTTCCATTTTTAATTGTATTTCATCGTAATTCTTATCTCTCTAGTTATTCTTGACACACTGAAGTGGTTCAGAAATGGTTTGAGGAACACAGCAACCAGTTCAAGCTGCTGACTTTGCTTCCAGATTCCCCAGATCATGTGTCCAATCCAGCATCTATGGGATGTGGGGTCTGCTGCTAAGGTTCTCAGTCTTTAAGAGCTGTTTTGTTAGCAAAAGGAGGACCATCACAATATTAGGCAGCTGGTTATAATCTTATGGTTCATCCGTGTATTTGCTCCACTTACTCCATGTGTTTAGGCCACTGTGTATTTTTATGTACTTGTGTCACATAAGTACAGCAGTTTGTGCTCCTGGTGTGCAGAGCGGCCGAATCGGAGCTGATGAGGTGATTGACGATACCGACGGGAAAGGAGCGGAGGAGCTGGAGGAGAGGCTGAACGAGAAAGAAGCCAAGACACGGGCCATCCTGCTGGAAATGGTGAGAAGAAATCATCTATAACCCTGTCTTCAACTAAACGTACTAAAGGTGCAGTTTTAGACATTTCCACTCATTTCTTCAGGTGGGTGACCTCCCTGAGGCAGATGTCAAACCTCCAGAGAACGTGCTGTTTGTCTGCAAACTGAACCCAGTGACCACAGACGAAGACCTGGAAATCATCTTCTCTCGATTTGGCACTATAAAAAGGTGATCCTTATAATTCCTCCTGGCATCCTATATGTTAAGAAGTGATTTGTGCCCATGGGAATTGAATAAAAGCTAATGTTTTGCTGGTGTGTTTTCGCTGTAGCTGTGAGATCATCAGAGACTGGAAGTCTGGAGATTCCCTCTGTTACGCCTTTATTGAGTTTGATAAGGTGAGCGTTGCGTGATTCTATATATCAAAATAATCTAATACAAGCATGTGCATAGATAGTACACTTGTGTGTGGGCCTTCTTTTTCTCAACCATTGGATCTGATCTTAAAGAACATTGGTGACTTCATAGAAATAATTAGGTCATGTCGATATGGACTGTTTGAGATTATTAATGAGTCACATTCGGTTGCTGGTACAACACAGGGGGTTGGGGACTTCTCCAGCATATAACCATGGTGGACAGTGTAGGCCTAGTTTGTAACAACCAAGAGACGCAGGTTATTCTCATCTTTAGTTTAGAAATATTTAGTCTGCATCACTAATAGTATGTTTCTCACCACCCGTCAATGTTTGCTGCTTTTTGTGTCCACAGGAAGAAGAATGTGAAAAGGCCTACTTCAAAATGGACAACGTGCTGATTGACGATCGTCGCATTCACGTCGACTTCAGCCAGTCGGTGGCAAAGATCAAATGGAAAGGGAAAGGTTGTTTGTGTGCTTTGAATATTGAGCCTTCACTTAGCTCTGCTTCACTGTGAGCTCTTCCTCATGGCCCTCTTCTTCCCAGGTGGGAAGTACACCAAAGACGATTTCAAGGCCTATGAGAAAGACTTGGAGAGCCGATCCAAGCTGGCTCTCAAGGATCAAGTGAAACCTAAACAGGAGTATCCTTTGTGTCTGTGTCTGTGTCTGCAGCATGAATGACGGTACAGCGTCTGTCGTGGTCCGGTGTTTTTATGTTGAGATTTCCATAACTTTCCCTAAAGTTCGAAGTACGACCTGCTAATTGAGGAGGAAGACGAGGCCACTGGCCATCGGCGCTCCGAGAAGAAACACAAGGACAAGCGGCATCACCATTCGGATGACGAGGACAACAGGAAGTCCAAAAAACACAAGGTATTTTATAGTGAATGACCGATAAGAGTATTTTAATGCCAATAGATCCTAAATCAAAACAGAAACAGTATAATACTAGTATTTAATGCACTACACAATCCACAAAACATGGTTTTAGATGGAATGATTGATGCCGTAGAAAAATAAACTGGGTTGGACCTCAGACTTCAGAACCCGGCTGGTATTCAAGAGACGGTGAGGTTCATGTGTCCAAAGCAACGTCATTTCAGCGCAGTATTTAGTACTTTAGTACTCATAGGAACACTCCGTGTCGCAGTGAGGTTTCTTTTCTTTTATGTTTTGAGTATCTGCAGTAACGCATAATTCATAAATGTTAAATATTAAATGTAATCATTGGTCTAATAGATGAAATATTTACACCCCCTATTCCTGTTTTAAATATAAATGAACAAATGCAATCACGTTGACTGTGAGCAGGTAGTTTGGGTAATGAACGATACACAAAATAAAACTTTGTGTTTGGAAACACAATAACGCTGCCCTCTTGGTGGCGCTATAGGTCCACGAGACCTGGACTTCCTGACTCCTTTTAGAACTTTTACCCATTAGCCATCAAGAAACTGATCTCTGTTCAACTCTAGGACCGGGATTATAATGTGGGCAGAGTGAAATGATCACGACAAAATACAAGTCTCCGACTATTTATTACCGTTTATTTACTTAATGCTGTTGTTCGAAGATATTTGTTGTCATTTTAACTTTATTTTGACTTTCTTGTTTTGTTTGTAACCATTTGCCACTGAGAGGAGGTGCACCGACATCCGGTGCACATTAGTTCAATGATAATCAAGTTCATATATAATCAAGCAGAATATTTGTCCTGTGAAATGTTAAGGAGTAAGGGCATAAAGTGGCTTAAAATGGAAATACCAAGTAAGGTACAAGTACCTCAAATATGTGCTTGATTTCAGTATTGGAGTAAAAGTATTAGTTACTATCCATCAGTGACTGAAACAGTGACATAAACAGGATTTCTTCATTAGATACAACAAACTAGACCCTGCTGTGACAAACTGCTGCCCTCTGCTGTTTGTTGTTATTGATCTTGTTGACAGTCGTCTGTATATTTATTATTTCTTGCTGCTATTCCATCAGTTTTAGCTTTCTCCAAGTGTTTTTTTCTTTCTTCCATAAAATATGCAGAATAAAAGCAGGTTCTCCTATTCCTCCCAACAATTTCATCTTTCCAATCAATGCTGGTTTTTCAGTTTATTTGTTGACTTATGTCAACAAATTCACAACTTAAATCCAATTTTTTTTTTTTACAGAAGAGAGACTAAATTACTGGGAAACAGGGTATTTCTATTCAGTCCTTCTTAAAGTAAAGGTTGACTGTTGAATATATGCGTTTCCTTTCGTCATTTAATGTTTGTTTCCATGGATTTAAAAAAAAATATTTTTAGTAATTCACGTCATGCCTCCAGTTCTCTAACTAGTGCCACTAATGAACCTGTCAATCACACATGAACGACTACGCCCAGGGAGGGGCAGTGTTTTAAATGTGTGGTTTTCCCTGTATGTGGTGAACTGTAAACAAAACAAAACGTTTGAATCAGGAAGTAAAGATATTAATTATCACTTTAATAAAGAATCTACTGGAAGGAATCAGTCACCGGTAGAACCAACCGGTTGCAAACTTTCTGCAGACATACAATAATGTCCATTCAAACTTGTTTAGTGAAGAACTGCAGGTAAATATTATTGTCATGGGATCACACGCCCACACACGCCCGCACACATGCACACCCACACACACGCACACACACACACACATGCAAAACAATCTCATAAGAAATAGTTAGAAATCGCTTAAAGAGCTGGCTCCGTTGCCGTTGCAACGTGGCACCTATCAGCGTCGTAATACTACTACTATTACAAATGTTTCTGTTACTGATACTACTAATAATCAGTAATGATAATGGGTATGTAATAATACTACTGCCACAATTATTACTAGTTGTAATATGACTACTTGCATCAATAAAAGTCAGAAAGCAAGTAAGTCACGTGTCGGACATCAAAGCCATCAATTTACACACCACAAAGAGATAAAATCACAGATTAGAGGCATTAAGCCATTCATTTACAAATCTCCAAAACATGACTTCACAGTTAAGACATCAAAGCCACAAAGTTACACGTCACAAAGGCATGAGGTCACAGGTTATAGACATCAAAGTCACCTAGTTACACATCACAAAGGCATGAGGTCACTTGTTAAAGACATTAAAGCCATCAACTCAACGTATTACAAATGTTCGTGCTACGACTACCTGTAATAATTATTACATACCCATTATTGATACTAATTCTACTTCTTGCATCAACAAAAGTCAGAAAACCACCAAGTCAGGCGTCAAAGACATCAAAGCCATCAAGTTACATGTCACGGAGACATCTCTCCTTACACCACTACTACTGATCCAAATGTAAAGTGCATTATAAATTAAATGTATTATTATTATTATTACTGCAGCCAATATTAATTATGCTAAAAGTAATAATACTCTATTTAAATGAAAACCATTGCTGACATTGCTAATATTTATACTGCTACTACACATAATAATAACAAAATTATTTCAGGGAACTTATACTTTTACTGCAGCCTTTACTTCAACAGCCACTAATGCACTATTACTTAAAACCAGCACTAATTCTACCAGTAATAATAATATAACCATGAAAATGTTCAAATGCAATTACTATTTTTTTTTTTTTTTGTTAGTGTTTTCCACTGTTTGTACTTTATTGAAATATTTAAATGAGTGGCTGTACTGATGCACCAAGAATCTACTACTGCTATAATATTCCTAATACTATTAGAATCCTCAAAGATTAAGCTTTGGACCACATTTCAATTCCTAGATCTGGTTCTAGTTATTGTGTTTGTCTTTTTTTGAGGTGGAGGTGGAATTTGTTGACACAGACTAAAGATCCCCGTCCGGAACCAGTCTGAAAACCAGACACCCCCTACTGTTCACAGATATCTGACACCAGAGGTGTTTGAGTTGGGCTCATGTCTTTCATTACTGTACCTTGAGCTTACAGCGTCTCTGTTTACATGGAAGGAGTTCCTCTACCGGCTTATTCAGGCTGATGGATGATGTTGACCTTTGATATTTTCCTGACTTTCTTGTTAGTCATTAAAAACCTGCCGACCTACAGAACTCGTTGGACAGAACAGCGTGTGACCTACGTGACACCAGAGGGTGTTAACACTTTCACACCTCGGCTACAACTTTTCCTTTCCAAACAATGTGAGATAACATTCATAAAGCCACTGCGAATGCTCCGAGGGAAATTATGTTCCCTTTTCCCTAAAATGATGTTGGCCCAACGTAAGTTCCAATCCCGGCGCCTGAGCTACACTAAGAAGAAATCAAGACATATATTGGAGATGTGTTTTTTCACATGAAATAATAACCGTGGCAGAAACCAGCCGTCAGACATCTGCATCAAGTAGTTCAATGCTTGGAGTCAGTTTATCAAAAAACTGATCCCAGCTCAGCATGAATCACTTCCCTGTGGCCTCATACTTCTAACCTGAGCAGTATTTATTTTTTGGGCATACACTGGTCTGACACGTCTGCTGAGGTCCGGAATAATGGCACCAAGCCAGGGCTAGGTTCTTGATTGCGTCCGTTTTTGTCTAATGTCAGTGGGTCATGGTTGGACCTTCCAGCAGGATAATGATCTGAAGCACATCTCAAAAACAGATTGTTTTAAAATCATGGTACAGTCTGAACCAGACTTAACACCATTTCTTCCCCGACCATTCCAGGACAGCGAGGACAGCCGGCGAGACAAGAAGACGGGACGGCAGCACTCTCGATCCCGCTCCAGGTCCCGCTCCAGAGATCGGGAGCACAAACACAACAAGTCGCGGAGCAAACACGAGAAGGAGGGGCGCGATAAAGGCCACAGTCACAAAGACAGGAGCCACAGCAGCTCCTCCAAGAAGTCCAAGGATAAAGACCGGAGTAGATACCGATGAGGAGGAGTTTACCTCAACCTCATTAAAGTGTTGATCCACGGAAGATCATGAAATGTTTAATGAATTATATGGCTACTAAATATTCCCCCACATAAACCACTTGCTTCCTTTACACTCACTTTCCAAAACAAACAGATGAATATGATGTTCTTATCTGAAATATTGGCAGTTGTGAACTCCAATCCCCCGATATCTGATTGGGTTTTTACTTCCTTCTGATTAGAGGAAGATGCCGTTAGAATCATGTTGTAGATGACTTTATTTTAACTTTGACACATTTTCTAACAGATGGAGCTTCTTTTCTTTTTTTCTTCCATTTGTAGAATAGTGGACACTGGGGATTGACTGGAGTCTCTCTCCAGCCCCCTCAGAGAACCCGCCTGATAAAACATTTCAAAGTCCCAGTGCGCAAACGCGTTACATCAATTTAAGTCAGGCTGGCAGATTTCCTGGCTTTCACAGTCTCTCCGGAAAAATTGGAAAATACAGGAGACACCCGTGTTGTCGGAGGAATATAAACCTTTACTGTGTTCTAGCCATGAACGATCTCATTTCTTCCAAATGTTGGTTCCTTCACCTGAGAACTGGCTTCAGTCCTTCCAGCTGCCTTTCTTTCTGTTTTTATGTTTTCTGCATGTCATTTTTTTTTTTGGCTGATGGATTTTGTGAAAATCTTAAAACATTGGCAAAAGTAGATTTAATTGAATTGATGAAATGTCATTAAATAAAATTTAAAATTGATCAAAAAGAATCGCTGTGAACTCTATTCTGGATAGTTTACACGCTGATTGTCTGAAAGGTGCTGGTTAAAGAACATTGTTTGCAGGGACCCTGAAAATACACCACAGGATTTCAGAGATGGGGAATAACATTTAAATAAGTAATAAAAATGTGCCACCCTGTAAAAACAAACCAAAAAAAACACCTTGAAACTAGATCAGCAGTAGCTTTCACCTCCACACGCTCCTGTGATGTAATTTCAGACCCGTGTCTTAGGAATTGTGGATCCATGACCTCTGACCTTTACTGAGCTGATTGAGGCCTGCAGGTCCGTGGATGTTTTCTTTCCATCTTCTCTGTTCCTGAATGACGTGCTCCGGGAGGAAGGTGGTCCACTTCTGTGAAGGTTTGCTATTGTTCCAGGTCTTCTCCGCATGTGGACCATGTGTCCCGCTGTGGATTTGTGGAGTCCCAGATCCTTAGACACATCGTTGGAACCCTTCCCAGACTGATGGATTTAGGTGAGTCAGTCTCGCTTCCTTGAACACAGATTTTCTACGTTAAACTGAAATCTTCACTTTATAGCATCCAAGTAAGATTTGACAAGAGAGTGAGGTCGGATCCTGTAGAACTTCCAAGATGGAGCGTATAATTCATCTGGGCTCTGTTGTATGTGACACCCAGGTAAACACTGAGGCATGCAAGGAACAAACTAGGTGCTTAAAAAGTAAGGGAAGTTTATTTAAGTACAACATTTCAGCTGCAGGGCAAATCAAAGTTCCCACTAAAGCATTTTTTCGATCATTTTTACAGATACGTGCGATCCAGGAATATTTTCACGTCCTCGTAGGAACGCAAAACTTTTGAAAATAAAAGTTTCACTTTTTTTCAAAAGGTTGTGACCTTTAGCTGTTTTGAAAACAACAAATATAATAAATGAATTGAATAGGATACGTGACATTATAGACTAATGAGTTAGATTTTATTACTATTATTATTTTATAATTTTTATTTTTCTAAAAAGGCCAGTTTGATTGCTTCATTGATATTACCCTACGCAGTTAACATCTTTACTAGAACCTTAATTAAACGACTCAAAGGTCAAAGGTCAAAGTCGTAACCCTCATCAATCCTTCACTCGGCCACGCCCATCAGGGAAATGGGTTTAGTTGTTAGCCAATCAGGGGAAATGTTGAAAAAGGCTCCATTAAACGATGATGAAGATAGGGCAATTCATGAATTTGCTCCACATGAAGATTTAAAAAGATGTGTGTAAAGCCCTTCAGAAATTGTTACTTTAACAACTAGAGTCTCTGAATGATTGCAGCCTTGATAACAGGCGCTCTCTAGGATTTCTAGTGTGTGCAGAGAGCACACATGGATGAAGCTCATACGGAGTGACGACAAACTAGATGCTGGACTGATCTGAGAGAGAGGACCGCACCGATCACTGCGGGGTAAAAAAAACAAAGTTGCAGACGCTGTGCAAACACATCACTGTCACTTTCGAAAGTCTGTCAAAATATAGCAGGTCTTTGATGTCAGAGGCAGAGCATCCGAGGAATACACAACATTCTTTAGGTTTATGCTGAAGGAGACCCAAACTGATCTCCCCCTGGGATGCTTTCATGTCTGTCAACATTGTTCTCTGCCGCTCACCTCTCCTCTCTTACTCGCGTCATAAGAATGTACGAATGAAGAATACATAAATGCGTTGTTGCTATTGTAGAATGGCAGGTTGTCACATAATCATCAGTCCAGATTCCTAAAATAGACAGGGCTAGGCACTCACGCCACCACTACCGTGATGTCAGCAGCTCCTGCACATATTTCACGTCAGGACTGTTGTGGTTCGCAGGAGGGAAAGATGCTTTGGTGTCGATGAGACGGATTCACACAATCAAACATCTAACTCTAGTAAGAAAACACAAATAGACCATTACAATCTTACCAAAAAAAAACGTTTTTCTCTAAAACGTGTGCCATGATTATTGTTTACCCACATTTGATATTTTTCTGGCCTTTTGCCACAATAACAGCCGTGAGGGTCCTTCTGTGGTGGGTGATGAGGTTTGAGAACCCATGGAGAAGATCTGAGACCATTCCTCCTGTTGAAGAGAAATACATCCAAGTCTAATTGAGAGGTTTGCTGTGGTGTTGTGATTTTATCCAGTTAGCCGGCACACTGGTGAACAGACAGATACCGAGCAGGATCTGGGTCTGTGAGTCCACCCAGAGCAAATGAAAGCAACAACCTTTCTACAGTAATGTTCAAAAGCTGAGGGAAGGTGGGAGAAGGTAGGTGTTGTTTGGTAACCACATGGGACGCAGAGACAAATGGGCTCAATACTTTTGGGCTCTCTTCTGCAAAACATCCCACACATGTTCTGTGGGGTGTAGGACAGGTAGTAACCTGTCCTACACCCCACAGAACATGTGTGGGATGGTCATGGCACAACCTTTATTCTGTGACCTCTGAACCATTCTTGGGTTGATGTAGAAGTGACCTTCAGATCCTTGTGCTGCTGGGAGGTCCAACCACGACCCACTTTAAGGTTCCTGACAGGCTTTTAGGTCTTCATCCAGTATCTGCTGGTGTTTGATGGAGTCCATGGAACCATGTCTTTAACAAGATGTCCAGGACCTTTGGAAGTTAAAAGGCCTCACAGCATCAGAGATCCATCACCAGACTTCACAGTGGGTATGAGGGGCTTTTTCTCTATGGTTTTCTTTTTTGCTATGCCACACTGATTTTAGATGTTTTGGGCAAAAAGCTCTACTTTCGTTTCATCTGACCTCTGACCTTGTTCCAGTGAAAGTCCCAGTGGTGTTTGTCAAACTGTAGCAGCGTTAGCTTGATTGTGGACGACTGAAGAGGCTTTTTTCTTGCTACCATCCCAAATAGCTGGTGTTGGTGTCGGCGCCATCTGGTGGTGATTAGGGAGACTTTCTGACCCCAAGTTCCGTCTGACCTCTGACCTCTCTAGTTGTAATCCTTGGAGAGTTCTTTCCAGTTGAACCTTCCTCCTGGCAGTGTGTGGGGTCAGTTTGCAGACACATCCTCTTCCAGGCTGATGTCTAACATCTCCAATCTTTTTAAACTTCTTCATTATGATCAAAACTGACATTTTGAACTGCTGAGAGATGTTCTTGCCTCCATTGCCAGATTTGTGCAGCTCTACAACTTTTCTTTGCTCCTCCTTGCTGTGTTCTCTGGTCTTCATCATCATGAAGAACCTCAGAGAGAATCAGGCCTGTGTCACCTCATATTTATACCCCAGTCAAACAGGAAGTCATTTTGGAATCTTGTGTTGAATGTTACGTTGTTGTTAATAATTTGAGATAAAGATCATGGATGAAGACATTAAAGCCACTTTAACATCTCATTTTACTCAATTACATTTTTGTAAAAGGTAGGAATGATTCTGGAGGGCGCTGTATGTTTATGGTAAACAAGCACGAGTGTTATCAGAACCGCTCCTGTCTGCTCTCACAGCAGCAAACTGTCCAGTAGAAGGGTCAGCTGTGGGACATAAAACATCAGGTGAGCGTTCATGGACAAACGTTCCAGCCCAAATTCCTCAAGGAGAAAAGTCAGGTCATTGTTCAACCTGCCCAGTCGTTATCTGCGATACCTCTTCCTCATTTGATGCAATAACACGGAAAAAAACAGACCGTTTTAAGGAACCAAAAGCGCCATATGTCATGCGAGTGGAAGAAAAGTTCTACATTCGTACTTTACCTGAACAAACGCTTCATTCATGATGTAGAAAGAGTTGACCTTCTCCTCACGGTGATTCGCTCTCACATTTCATCACATGAGACCAGAAGAAAAAATCTAAAAGCATTCCAAATTTTACTTTTGTAATCCTGTTTAATGCTCTCACCCAAAATAGAAATCTACTGAAAAAGGATTTCCTTGCATATTTTATTTCTCCGCTGCATACATGATTGGCAGGTTTTACACACTCGCACACAAGGATGCTTTTTAAACGATGAGATAAAAGCAGACTCATGACATTATTTCTTTATGACACTTCTGTATTTCGTGGAACATGGTCAATTTTAACTGGACTAGAACAACCTTTCGGCAAATCATGTTTTTAGAAAACTATTAGGTCTTTTAATTAGTTACATAATTCTTTTTAGTAAATCCTCAAAGGCTTTAATATGCCCCTTTGACCAGTGGTGTCCCCCTGGGCTTAATCCTTGGCCCCTTGCTCTTTAGTCTCTCTCTCTCTCTCTCTCTCTCTCTCCCTCTCTCCCTCTCTCTCCCGCCCGCCCCCACCGGGTCATATTATAAACAGGTTGCCTATGAACATGCCTCTTTACAATGTCAGTTCAAATTGGACTCGTAGATAAATAAAAATGACAAATCCCTGTTAGTGATTTCATCACAGATTCTAGAACAAACTGTTCTCTTTCACTGAGGGCCTGTTGCGTCATGACCAACAGCCCGGTTAGATTAGCACTTTGAGATTTGATCCAAATGTAAAGTGCATTATAAATTAAATGTATTATTAATATTATTATTATAAAGGACAAGCATCCAAACTAAGTTCCGTTCCATTCTGAGTCCAACTCTTTCTCATGTTTACTCTTCCTTAGCCTCACGTTGTCATTTCCTCCTCTGGAGACCAAAGCTATCAAATATATATTCTGGGAGAACTTGTTACCAGGTGTGTCACCAGGTGTGTATGGAGATCCACGGGGGCTTTGTGTGGAAACAAACATGCAGCACAGTCTGTTCTCAGAGTGGGTTCAGGTGTCCTGTTATGTCAGTGTCTGGTTGCAAATGAGGGTTATTAATAAAGACGAGTAGAATGGAGGTCATCAGAAGACGGGAGTCCTGCACGCTCATCCGTCCCAGCTCTGACTCTCCAGCCTCTCCACACACAAACAGGTTCAGTCGTTTGATGTAATTAGGGGACATGTTGACACATGTCCCATCTGTGTTAAAGAGAGGTTAATACAGGGCCAGGCCAATATTTACATCCTCGAAGAGTCGGCGTTATCATTGAATCTTCATCGCCGCTGTTAATGTGATACCGCAAAAACCATTTCATGGATCATTTTCACATTTTTATACCCAAAAAAAATGCGAGGAAGAACTGGATTGATTCGGGAAAAAGTCCATTGCATATATCTGCCATTAGGTTGAGCTTTATCTCTAAAATTACAATTTTAGGGTCCAAATTCTGTGCCTATGAATCGACCCGGGATGATCAGCCTTTTTATCTACGGCGTTGTTTTTCCGACATATCTTCACGTTTAATTAGAGAAGCTCAATCAGAGGAAATGCTTGTACAATGCAGGGGACTGGGGGTTTTGAGGATATACCCTTGCTGTCATGGATTACCGCGTAGGACTGGTTGATTCCAGTCAGGAAGTGTGTGAAAGAGTCATTTATGTAGTGGTTTGGACATTTTGGCAAAAATGAATATTCCCCCAAATCTTTTTTTTTTTTTTTTTTTTTAAACCCTAATCCAATCATTATTTGATGTTTCTAAAATCTTAATTTTCCATTCAAACATCCAACTTGAAAAAAGTTTCTGAGTTAAACCCCCACAATGCAGCTTCTTACCCCAGCTTCACCAGGAAGAGATTTTAAAACAGACTTCTTATGAACTCGACAATCTAGATGAGGAAGTAGCGATCACAAATAAACACAGTATTCACTTCCTTGCTGCTCAAAGATATTTTTTTTTTCTCAGCCTTTCACTTCCTCCTGTGAGTAATAAAAGCAGCCTGACACCGAGCAGTCTGCTTGTCAGATGAACTGACTGACTGACTGAGAGGAGCAGCAGGCGAGGCTCTTGCTCCGATCCACCGCTTACTGAATGTGTGAGTACAGAATTAGACATGAGTCATGTGACGACTTTGCTCTGCTGTTTGTGATAAACGTGAATTATGTGGGGGAGCCAGAAGTCTTCTCTTCTTGTTTGGACCTGTAACTTCAGAGTGTCTGCTCACTGGAGAGCAGCCAGGAGCAAAGGTTGTTGGAGTTTGGACATGGCAGTCCCTTGGAGATAATTATACGCTTCATTCATTTTCAGGCGTAAAATGAGGGTGAGAGCCTCACAGATGTTCTGAATCTCAGCTCAGCAGCAGAGGATGTGGTTTGGTGCAGGTTGTGGCAAGCCTGATTAGAGCACTCCCTTGCAGAGAGACCCTCCATCTAAGCGGGGAAGTCAGGTGGCGGTCTCCTGTTTAAGGATTTCAGATAGGATGAATGTTTGTGGAAGCTTTTGTAGAACAAGGAAACTGTGAATTGGATTCCATTCCATCTTTTGTTCTTCTTCATACTTCTCATGTTTAGTTGACATGATAAATGCAGTGGAGGAGATTCATCCGCTTTGGTTTGGCAAATGAGACGGCACAGAGGACAACGCTTCAACCTATATTTAGTCAGTAAACCAGCAGTTTACGGTTCACTTAATTCTTTTAATCTATCTTGACTTGCCTTCTCACTTGCAGTTTCCATCTTCTTTAGTGTGAGAACCAGGAGGAAACAAATGTGTTGAGTCATTTAACCCCTCAAATTCATTGTGAAGCCCTGGGGGGTTTCCAGCAGGAACTAGAAAAAGTGTGGGAAGGTGATGAAACATTATTACCCAAGCCCACGACAGGAGTAAAGATGAAAGTTTATTCCAACAGCTGATCTGTGTTAATAAGTCTGTCAGAAAGTTTTTGGCACTCAGACTCTTCAGGGAGATTGTGATTGAAGGATTTCCGCCCAGAGACCCAGCGTGTACGTCCTCCTCGTTGGTGTCAGAATGCTGGTGGGGGTGGGGGTGGCGGCTGATGACACTGCTGGGACTGATGAATGATGGAATTGATTGATCTGTCGGGACTGGGCGGAGATGAGGAGTTGGACATGCTTGTTTTTTTTACATCCCTTCCATGACCTGTCAGTTATTAAATGAGGTAAAGGTGAATGTTGATTATAAGAGAGGATAAAAGTTTTTGGCGCCCAGATTCTTTTTGATTGATTGCGATCAAAGGGTATCTGCCCTGAGCAGCAGGATGGAATATCCCCCTTCTAAGTGTAAATACTGGTGGCGGTGGCTAATGACTCTGCTGAGACTGATGGATGATGAACTTGTTGGATCTGCGATGACTGGGTGGAGATGCGGAGGTGTCAGTGATCATATTTAAAAATGCGGTGACAAGAGAATAGGCGATACTGGTGTTGGCAGCTGCTGATGACTCCGCTGAGACTGATGGATGTTGCAGAGGTGGAGGTTGCATTCCGGCAGCATGAAGGAACCGGATGAATGGAGAGAATCATATTTAATAGGACAGGAGTAAGATGTAAGGCTAACAATGAAGGTGTGTCAGAGTGATGATGTAAGTGAGACTGGGCGTGCACTAAAGGAGTGATTGACAGAAGGGTTTTAGAAATAAACTGTGGCCCGATTGTTCAAGGGGATAGTCTTCCTGATGAGTTAATGAGTTTGTAGTATCCGAGCAGATTCTGTCAGCGTACACAAACCAGTACCGATTAATGAGAGCGAGGCTGTGCTTCCTGTGTTTGTAGCGAGGGTCCATGCTGCCGCCGTCGCTTTCTGAACCCTGTCTCCTGTCACAGCGACACATGCCACTGCCCTGAGACGCCGATGAGCCAGAACAAGGTGGCAAGGAGGATTACCCTGCCGGAAAGTCCTGAGAAGAAAGAGCCAGAGAGGGAAGGTTGGGAATCCACGATGGACCAACAGGAACAGCATGCCAAAGTGGAGAGATTCCTGAAGTTGGGATACTCCCAAAGCGACATCCTGAGGGTGCTGGAGAGCCTCCGCCATGACGCCCAGACCAACGACATCCTGGAGGAGCTGATTAAGACCTGTCACACTCGTACTTCCAGTAACCAATCAGTCCCTAACAGTCCCAAGCTGGTGTCCAGAGGCTGCAGTCCATGTCCCAGTCAACCCAGAACCAGACCAGACAGGGAGCAGACTGCCGACTTCAGACCAGTGGTCATAGATGGAAGCAACGTGGCCATGAGGTGAGTCAGAACATCTGTCTCCGAGACTGCTTAGATCGTGGGTCTGATAGGGTGCGTTTATTAGCAGAAAGTTTTTGTATTGTTTCCGACGTGTCCATTTGTTTGATGGATTGTCAGCAGGATTGAATAAAAAATGACTCGATGCATTTCCATGAAACTCGATTGGAAGGATGGGTCTGGTCCCAGAAACCCATTTAATGTTCACGAGCGTCCTGATGAAAGGGTCATCTCAGTGGGAAGCACTGTTGCCTCACAGCAGGAAGGTTCCAGGTTCCTCCCCGTTGGTTTATTCTCTCCATGTTCGAGTGGGTTCGCCTCATGTACTTCCTCCTTCAGTCCAAAAACATGCAGTATAGGTGAACTGTGAGAATGAATGGTTGTTTGTCTGCGTTTGGCTCTGTCAGGAACTGGTGACCAGGTTTCCAACTAATAATAATACAAAACAGTACCTCGGTATTTTACTGAAGCACGGCAACTGAGCAGAACCGTCAGACGGACTTGTGTCGGCACCTCTCTGTGTATCTGATCTAAAGGCGCCCTCCACACTTCCTCCTTGGCTCAAACCCGATGAGAAGAATGCAAACCTATGCTCTTATTTTATTTGTCCTCTCAGATCCGAATCTCTCCGCTCTGATTCTCTCTCAGCAGACTGGAGCTGCTCACTGGACTCTTATCTAGAACGGCTCGTGCTCCACAAAGGGAAACTCAAACATCATATAATCTAGCGAATAACAGCTTTAGCTGAGTCAACGGCGTCACAAGGAAGTTGTGAGTCAAAATCTGCTCCTGTGACTCACAGGTGGGCCCCCCCAACATGAACGCGTAACGGAGGACAGGTGCGGTGGTTCACCGAGCGGGTTCAGGTAAAGACGTGAAGCTGAAACAGAAAGAGGGCTAGAGTATTAACCATCACACCTTTAGTCACAGGTGAGGTAGAACCACAGGCGGGAAGTCTCTGAGGTTCCTCCTCGTCGGCTCGTGTGGTTGGACAGAGATTAGCAGGAAACAGAAGACCTCCACTCGTCCTGCCGGAAGGCTTCCCATAATTCATGTCTCTTTTGGAACGCTCCACGCCCAAACCGCCCTCAGTCTTAGCCCTTTAATTTAGACGCCGGAGCCACACAACTGGTTTCACATGTATGACAAGGAAACGAGACGTCTTCAGGGTTTACATGCAGAAACTTACGAGCATTGACTATACACCCGTCAGCCATAACATTAAAACCACCTGCATAATACTGGGTTGGTCCCCATCGGCTGCCAAAGCGACTCTGTGACGTCACCGTGTGTTCTGACAACTTTCTACCGGAGCAGCAGTTGGATTTTATCTTCATCTCTGGAAAGAAATGACTAATCCTGATATCAGACAACTTAGCCAGACTTTGTTACTCCTCGTTCAAAACCACTGTGGAATTCAATAAAACACACATTGTGTTACCAACAAAAATAGAGAATTTTTATTCCAAAATAATACATTTAAATGACCAAAATTAGACGTCTGTCCTTTATCTGATGATGGAATATGTGTTAAGTTAAATTAAGTTCAGAAGAAAGAGTCATGGGAGGAGGCGTGATGTGGCTAATGAACTAATGTTGGTTTTGAATTAATACATTTTTATGTGGAAATAATTACATCCATAAATGCAAATAGACCAGAAAGAAACCTGAGACAACAATTCATAATAGAAATGAAACTTTATACAGACTGACAGGAACCACATCAGAACAGTAGAAAGATCAGAGAGTAGATCTCCTGTGGGATCAGACACTAGATCTTCTGTGGGATCAGACACTAGATCTCCTGTGGGATCAGACACTAGATCTTCTGTGGGATCAGACACTAGATCTTCTGTGGGATCAGACACTAGATCTTCTGTGGGATCAGACACTAGATCTTCTGTGGGATCAGACAGCAGATCTTCTGTGGGATCAGACAGCAGATCTTCTCTGGGTTCAGTGCAGGCAGGGTGGAGCGGATGGAGAAGAGTGTGAGCAGTTATCTGTGACAGAAGAGGAGCAGCAGGAGTGAAGGGAAAGGTTTCCAAGATGGAGGTGAGAGCAGTTCTGCTGGATGGTTCAGAGACGGTGGTTCTGGTTCTGAGCAGAAGACAGGAGGCAGAGATGAAGATGTTCAGATGTTCTCTGGGAGTGAGGAGGAAGGACAGGATTAGAAAGGAGACATCAGAGGGACAGTCCAGGTTAGACGTCCTGGAGACAAAGTCAGAGAGGACAGATTGAGATGGTTCTGACCCGTGAAGAGGAGGGATAGTGGATCTACTGGTAGAAGGATCCTGGAGATGGGTTATAAATTCAACCCAAACAAATGTGTCCTTTAGGATGTGGGTGAATTTAAAAAAAAAAAAAGATATTTAGTCACAACTATCTTCTTTTCATAATCAACATTTCAGACTAAAAGTCTCATTTTAGTCCCAATGTCAGCTGGGATAGACTCCAGCCCACCCTGACCAAGATAAGCAAGTGTGGAGAATGAATGAAAGAAAACTAGAGGCATTTGAAGTTGGAAGATCCTGAGGATTGAAAGGATGGATTGAGGAAGAATCCAAGAAGAAGAAGCTCCTCACCCTCATCTTCGTTTTGTCTGGAGGAACCGCCGGTATCTGTTAAAACACAGATAATAATTAAATGATCATTTCAGGGAAACCGGGAAATAAGAAGAAGCTCATAGAGCTGTTTTATTTAAAAATATCTCTCTACTTCCTGCTGATGGAGCGAAGGGGAAAAACCCTTGTACACACACACACACACAACACACACACACACACACAGTCACACACACCTTCAGGCAAAACCGTCCTGTTCAGTTTTTCCGTGGTTTGTCTTCGTTCACCTGCAGCAGGTTTTCTTCTCCGATCTCCTTGTCAGGTAATAATATTGTTAAATTAAGTGAATAATTTTATGAAAGAAAAAAGGCCCTTATACAATGTTTTGATCGAAAAGTCTTCCATCCATATCCATATCCATGTGACGGGATTATCCGAGTCTGCACCAGAACACTCAAGACCCGCGGTTCTGACTGACGCTTACTCATCGTCTCTGCTTCTCCTATTCTGTTTTGGAGAACTTGGAGCTCAGGCCTTGTGACTTCCTGTGAAAAGCAGAATAGATCTCTGTCTACATAACATGCGGGGAAATGCTGAAGAAGAAGAAGTTTCTTTGTTTGGTGCTAACTCTGTGCTTCTGTGTCTCCGTAGCCACGGTGACAAGAAGGTGTTTTCCTGCCATGGCATCCAGCTGGCGGTGAGCTGGTTCTGGGACAAAGGCATGCGGGACATCACCGTGTTTATTCCCCTGTGGAGGAAGGAGCAGCGGCGAACAGAGGCGCTCATTACAGGTGAGTCCATCAGGCTGAGGAGGGGGAGGGGCAGATTACACAAGGTGTTATTATTATGGGATAGAGGAGGAGTGGGTTCTGTCAGTCAGCGATTTTTTTTTCTTTTTTCTGGCTCCAACCTTTTCTCACTAGACTTTGTTCTATTTATGAAGTTTTGTCATCTTTGTTGTTGTTTCAGTTTCCATGGTAACGAGCTGAACTTGAGTTCAGTCTGTGGGCGGGATCTGATCTCAGATGAGGGTTTCTGGGCCGTCACTCAAAAATCTTTATGTAAACGTGTAGAATTTGATAAGAATACTACAAAAACTGTGTTTTTCTGCACAGTCATTCTGGGTCAGGACCAGGAGGACTCTCCATTTGGACCAGCGGGATAGACAATGAACCCAAAACGAGACAAAAATGGGGTTTTTGGCTGCTAAATACCAAATATGTCCACTAGAGGGAGAAACGTAAACGTACTACAACCTTCGACTGTGACATAAATAATGTTTACATTCATATCTAGCGCCGTGAAATGTCGAAGAATTTGCAGAAACTAGTTAAAGAATAAAGAGTTCATCATTCTACTTATTTTATTTACTTTTGAAAATTAAACTATTACTTAGACGTGTCCGTCAACATGGACAATCTTCAATAACCGCCGTCGTTCTCTCCGTTCTCTCCTTGTGACGCTCATTTGACGCGGGATCCCTAGCACTTCCTGTTTGTGGTTCCTTTACGCCCATTTTCTCCCTTTTAGGGCTCGTCTTCGGTCGGACCGCTTTCACTCCGTCTGTGATTCCGGCCCACCAGGTGAAACGTCTCTCCGATCTTTGGCTCATGGCAGGATGTAGAAGTTTAACTTTGGTCGTCTGGACAGCGTAATGATTTTAACACCGCTTGAAAAATCAGTTTCCTTGAATGTGTGAGTCAGAACCTTGGAACACGCTAGCTGTCAGAAGCAACACCTTGTTCGGCGCCAAGAGAAGATCTGGCTGCTTCCCATCATTTACCGAGTCACCTCCGTTTACGAGCCGCTCCAACTCATGACTTATTACATTTGGGCCAAAATGATCCCGCCCTCGGAGATAAGAGGGAAACGGTCAGTTATCATCTGGGTCGGGTCATGGTCGTGGTGCAGGTGAAGAAGGGTATTCCAGACATCCTTTTCCCAAGCGACACTCTCCAGCTCATCCTTTGGGGATCCGGAGGAGTTTCCAGACCGGATGAGAAATACAGTCCCTCCAGAAAATTCTGGTTCTACGCAAGTTTAATGTTCTTGAAAAACCTCCAAAGGGAGGCGTCCTGATCAGATGATGAACCACCTCAACTGGATTCTTTAGGCATGAAGGAGCAGCAGCTCCACCTTCGGCTCCTCACCTTATCTCTACGGCTGAGTCCCGCCCCCCCATGAAGGAAGCTCATTTCAGACGCTTCTATCCTAGACCTCATTCTTTGGGTCTCTGCTCAGAGGTCACGACCTTGATGACTTTTCTTTTGGACTTAGCTCTCTCTTCCCCAAAAGGGACCGATACAGCACCACTGTAACAATCACTGCGTATGCTGCACCAAATCTCCGGTCCTCAGGGTCCATTCTCCCATCCCTCCAGAACAAAACACAAAGATGTTTCAGGCAGGAACTCAGACCCAACCTGAAGGAGACAGTCCAGCGTTTTCTAGCAGAGAACCATGACCTCAGATTTGGAGAATCTGACTCTCATACAAACATGGGCATGTCTGGAGATGTCTGGTTCTTAAAACCCAGTGCACACTGGGAAGTGTTCGGAGCGGAACCGGGCTACGGTCAGACCGGGCTGAACCACGAGTGTTAAAAACAGGAGTTGTCACGATGTTCCTGATTGTTCTGAAATGGAGAATAATGAATCCTCGTGTTTCTCCTCCTGATCGCTGCAGATCAACACATCCTCCACGAACTGGAGCGGAGGAAGATCCTGGTCTACACGCCGTCGCGCTGCGTCAACGGGAAGAGGGTGGTGTGCTACGACGACCGCTACATCGTCAAGCTGGCCTTCGACTCGGACGGCATCATCGTGTCCAACGACAACTACCGCGACCTGCAGACGGAGAATCCGCAGTGGAAGAAGTTCATCGAGGAGAGGCTGCTGATGTACAGCTTCGTCAACGACAAGTGAGTCCGCGGGGGCCGACCGCCACTTCCTGTCTGATTGTTCGTGACGCCACGCCGGCCCCTCTTAACGCTTTGTGTCGATGCAGGTTCATGCCGCCGGACGATCCTCTGGGGAGGAACGGTCCCGCCATCGATGACTTCCTGAGGAAGAAGCAGTGGACTCCAGACAACAAGCTGCAGCACTGTCCTTATGGTTGGTCCACATAAACACCAACACTACTACTACACACAAAACACACAAAACACACACAGCACCACACAAAACACACACAGTACCACACAAAACACACACAGCACCACACAAAACACACACCGCACCACACAAAACACACACCGCACCACACAAAACACACACAAAACACACACCGCACCACACAAAACACACACAAAACACACACCGCACCACACAAAACACACACAAAACACACACAGTATTACACAAAACACAAACCCATTAACAAGAATACAATAAATATAACTTTAATCATTAAAAAAATCGGTTTTAGGAGAAAAAAACATAATTTTACAAGAATACATTTGTTAATTTGAGGACAAAGTCAAAATGTTACAAGAATCTCCTGCAGTACCAGGGTTTGTTGACTGAAGTAGTTTGTAATATGTCCTTCTTCCTCCTCTCCGTCAGGTAAGAAGTGCACCTATGGAGTCAAGTGTAAGTTCTACCACCCTGAGCGGACCAACCAGTCCCAGCTGTCTGTGGCCGATGAGCTGAGGGCCCAGAGCGACAGAACCAAGAACCTCTCTCCCAAATCCAGCCTGCAGGAGACTCCCTGCTACCCGTGCGAGCACAAGTTAATTTCATCCACCCCTCCGCCCCTCAGCATGGAGGACCAGAACCACAGAACTTCACCCAGCTCCAGCCTCCACCGCTTTTCCAGCCTGGATGTGGACGAGGCCTTCGGCTCCATGGAGAGCTCCATGTCCAGACTCTACATCCAGGACCTCCCCTACGTGGAGCGCCCGCTGCACAGCTACAGCAGCGGCGTGGCCAGCTACAGCCTGAGCCACGACGACTGCGCCCTCTCCGGGTCCTTCTGCCCGAACAACCAGAGGCTCGGTGGAGGAGGTCTCTACGCCCATCAGAACGGACCCGTCTCCGTGTGCAGCCACTGCAGGTGTGCCCAGCAGCAGACCAGGATGTCTCCAAACCACCACCACCACCACTCGGCATGGAGCTCCTGCCCAGCCCTGCCTCCACAGCAGGGGGGTCAGCAGTTCTTCAGGAAACCCTCCGAGAGACATAGCCACAGCTTACCGAGGGACCCATGGGTGCAGGTCGGCCCCTCGGACTGCAGGCTGATGGACCAGGATAAGAACCTGTCCAGCGAAGATAGGAGGAGCCTGAGGAGCCAGCTGAGCACCCTCTTCCCTCAGAGCATTGTGGAGCAGGTGATGAACACGTACCCTCACGTGTCAGACATGTCAGATCTCATCTCCCTCATCCAGAGGAACCGGAGCAGAAACGCCCCCACGGACTTCTTCTAAGGACTTGGACTCGGACTGAGCCCATGATGGGTTCTCGTCCCGGCGGGAAAAGAAAAAAACATTTCCTCAAAAGGATAAATGTGAATTTCTGTTATTACAAATCAAATCATGGGATCTGTCTGGCTGATCCCGTCATGTGAAGCATTGAAACCGTCTGAGGGGGTCCCGAACCTGCGGCAGACTGAACGTTGTTAATTTCTTTATCTGATTTTTAAGAAAAAAGAAGTGCAATGCACTTACGCTCCTTCATTATTATGATGCTACTTATTGTAGCCGTGACAGAAGTGGAATCAAAGCAGCGCGTGTTGTTTTCCCTTGTTGCCTCAAAGTGAGGAACTCTATTACTCTGTACCTGTGTGAAGAACGGCTGGTTCCGCTGCCCCTGCGAAATCCCCCTCTGGACGTGAACATGTGACCAACGTGTGAATGGGCTCTCTCGGCGCTTTCCGACCAATCACTGCCGACTCAGAAGCGGTAAATCAATCGTGTGTGACTGATTTCTAGGGGAATACTTAAAGGAGCTTTCAGTGATATAATTCGTTCTTCTCGACAGGCACATAATGGGGCTTCTATCTACTTTTGATATATTCTCTCTATAAAGCCAGATTTTAATAAAAACATTGGTTAATGTCACAGCCAATGGTTGTATTATGAGCATGTAGCCCCCTCTAGTGGACACATGTGGTATTGTACACCAAAAAACCCCATTCTTGTCACGTCTGGCGTCCATCGTCTCATGAACATGAACTTTGTGGTATGTCTATGAAATGTGATGCAGAAGATATCAAAGAGTTTCTGACTAAATTCACTGATTGTTTACTTTCATGGAGTTACCGTAAGATAATGATGTTGGAGGCTTTGATCTTATGAAAAAAACAACAACCCTGACACAGAGTAACAGGTAAAAATGTTACTGACACTGATAGTAAAAGACTTTAGGTCTTACCTGTCCGTAGACAACAAGGTGATACACCTGATGATTGTGTTGATAGTCGAGTTTTGTTTTGTTTTGTTTTTTTGCAGCGCAGTGATTCTCAGTCATCCGTAATAATAAATCAACCCTGTTTTTAGATTATGTCCGTCCGTATCTTTGACCTACAGTGAACTCTCAGGGTCATGGTTCTCATAGTTCTCCAAGTTTTTGCACTCGATGTTTATAGAGCTACTTTATTTTATTTGGATTGTCATTATTGGTTTTGTTAATAGTTTTGAGCTACTTTATTTTGAGATTTTTTTTTAAATACGTTACACAGCATAAATCCAGTTATGATGGATTATAATAACAAATGTGTTGAGTAGAGAATTATTATTTTTTTGCCTGATTCAGCCTGGAAATGATGTTTAGTATTTTTCTTCATGTTGACTTTGGGCCGCATGTTGTTAAATTGTATGAGTGTTTTACGATCCAGATTCAAACAGGCAGCATAGAAGCTTCACTTAGGGTCTTATTTGTTGCTTTTCAAATGTTAACATTTAAGTGGATGATTAATTTGCAATGCATTACAATAGATTGTGATTTTAATGAAATAAAAATATTAGGGAACTATTCCTGTCTTGTACTTGTGTGTTGTTGAGAAATTATTGTTTTGCAAGGACACTTATTATACAAAATGTTGAACTATCCCTTTAATCTGTGATTAAACTATTTCATTTAAAAAAAATTTTTTTTTAAAACACACGGAAACTATTTCAGGGCGAAAAGATTTGGACTTTCTATTTCTATAGAGTTTTGTTTTGGTTTGTTTAGTACAGGAAGAAGAGCAGGAATGGAGGGACGAAGGGTTTCAAGATGTTTAAGTTTTCAATCCAATGCTGGACTGAACCAACGGTCCGGTTGATCCGATCATAATCACTTCTTAATTTAGTTTAAATGCACATCATACAACCTTAGACATATATATTAATCATATATAATTTATATGTATGATAAATATTTCATATATATATAATATATGATATATAATATATATATGATAAATATATATATGATATATATATAGTATATATATATATATACATATATGCTATATATATAGTATATATATATATATACTATATATGTAGTATATATATATATATACATATATATTATATATGTATATATATAGTATATATATAGTATATATATATATATATATTATAGTATGTATATATACTATATATATACTATATATATATATATAGTATATATATATGTATATATATAGTATATATATACATACATATATATACATATACATATATATATATATACATATACATATATATATACATACATATATATATATATATACATACATACATATATATATACATATATATATATACATATATATATATACATACATATATATATACATATATATATATATATATATATACATATATATATACTATATATATATATATATATATAAAAATTGTACAGTTCGTATAAAATCATCTAATATGGAAGTGTAATGCGTTCAGGAAACAGCATTTATTAAATAAAATTAAGTACAAACTGGTTATTCTGAATTAAATGACATGGTTTTATCTACTTCAGATGGACATAACTTTACAGTATTTCCTCATATTTCAACATTTTAAATTTCTTGTACTTTTTAAATCTCCGGCAATCACTCTTAAATATTTTTAGTACGTTTATCTATTTGTGGTTTTACAAATAGATATTATTCTAGTACATTATTATTATTATAGTTTTTTCATACCATCTTTCTCTGCCCCCTGCTGAGGCCGTGGAAAATCCCACTGATCTTCTACGACTCATCAAACATTCAGATACAAACATGTTAATTCTGATAAACAGCAAAAAAAACAACAACCCCAAAGATTTTCTGAAATAAACGTGTAATTATTCTGTAGAACAGTTAATACCCTGAATAGTCTTCTTCTAACCAGAAACCTATAGTTTTGCTCCCAATCAAATATCATAGTGCTTTAATTTGAAATTGTTTTATTATGAAACAAACGAACATCTTCTGTCAGTCATAAAAGTCAAATTTTCCAGGAAAGCACTGATCCTTGATCGCTGCTGCCCCCTAGTGGACACAATAATCATCACAGTCACACTTCAGAATAGATTTTTTTTTATTATTTTTACAAATAACTTATCTGTTACAAAGACAGTTTTCCCAGCTAAAATCAAAAAAACACTTTAGATATCCAAATTATTTTTTTCATTAATAAAACATGATAAAACTGCCTCTTCACACCAAGGTGCGGCGGGTAAAGCTGAAGAACGGTCCAGGTTGAGTTGGAGAAAGGAGGGAAAAACTTGGGCCTAAGTGCTTCAGAGACAATAATTCATCCTCTACTTTTAACTGGGTCCGAACAATAAGATTTGGTTTTGTTGGGGTTTTTTTTTTTGGGTATTTTTTATTTTTAAAATGACACTCGGAGGTGATAGAATAGGTAGGTTAATGGCAAACGGTAAACTTTAGAGACGCCCTCTTGGCTGGAAGCTCAGGAGGATGAATGAGCCCAAAAGAAGACGAGAGGAAACAGAGTGGAGGGGTTCTCTTGAGGCGGACCTCCTCTATGGGAGGCATCAAGGCATGGGACCCGAATGAACATTTCTACATTATATTAACTGTGATATGTCCCCAAAAGTCCAATTCAGGTTCAGCAAACACACTGCAAAAAAAAAAAAAAGAAGAAGAAGAAAAAAAAAAGGAGTTCCAAAAAGTACAAAAAAAGTAAACCTTGTTTCTCGGAAATGTCTTATTTTTTTGTCTCACAAGAAAAAATCATCTTGTCAAGAAACGTTTCACATTAGAAAAATAATCTTATTGAGGAAAATATATTTTGCGTTTTCTTAAAATGATATATTCCATCTATTAATGAGCCGGTTTGAACCAGTAAGAAGGTCCAAAGATCAGGATTTAAGAAAGATATTTTGTCTAATTATAAGATTTTTCTGATTATTATTAATCTTGGATGAAGGCAAAGATTCTTAAAATCAGCTCAATGAAGATACTAAAATACTCATTTTTAAGTTAATTATTTTTCATCGCTTGCAATGAACAATAATTAACTTTCCGTAAACAGATTTTCATGCTTGTTCTAACCAGGAATTATCTGCTCACATCATAAAGCAGAAAGATTTTTTCTTTTTTTGCTAATTTCTAGACAGTTTGATGGTAACCTAAGATCTTTTGACTTCTTTCTAGCGTGGCGGTTTTTGCAGTGCATTTGAACCAATGAGCTGGTCCAGGATCTGCTGAAGGTTCTTGGAGCATGAGTGTCTCTTGGCACTGAGGTGTCGCCGTCCCCAAACAGTAAACCTACATTCCAGTTGTCAGATAGAACACGGCAGCTTCTAATTGTGATTTTTTCTTTTTTCTAGACCCCGTCCCCGTCCCCTCCCCCTCCCCACGCCCCCCCCGTCAAGCTCGCTGTCCGAGGAGGGAAAAAAACATCAACAGAAAAACAGAGAGAGACTCCTCCGCGGGCTTGAACTCTGCTGCATCTGCAGATCGTACACAGGAAACCGGGAGCGGGCAGATGTAGCTTCATGATGACTGCTCTGCTCCTCTCCTTCTGCAAGGCTTCAACTCTCACAGAGATCAAGTAAAAAGCTTTAAAGAAAAAAAAAGAAAAAAGGGAGCACGGTGCTTATGGGGTTTGAAAGAGGGAAACAAAACAAGACAAAAAAAAAAAAAAAGTAAATAAAGTCTATAAAGCTATACTTACAGGAAATACAAGTGATTCATAGTGTGAGGAAGAAGGCTTTTAAGGCACGTTCTAACATTATGTACAGTAAAAAGCTCCGCTCGGCCTCCGTGGGCTGTACACAAAGCATGCAACTTTTTTCCTTAACTCTAGAGACAGATTATTACTGGAGGAGGACCAGAGGTTTCCCCTTTTGACATCCTCGAGAAAACAGCACACAAAGTCCACGATCAGTCTTCCCTTCAGATCGGAGCGGCGGCAGCGCCACAGTTCCCGTTCCCTCCCCGTCACGCCACCACAGAGGAAGAAAAACACAACGATTCAACCAGCAAAAAGGCACGTGGTGCGCCGTCACACTGTAGGGCCACACTCTTAATACTGTGAGCGGGAGCAGCGAGGTGTGGACCCCCCCCCCACGCTCTGAGTCTCTAAGGTGAGGTATCATCCGACTCTGCTAAAAACACCGGCTGTGAACGCTGTCCAGTCACGCCTTCAGTGGACAGCGTTCTACACGTCTGAGAGAGAGAACACTCAAGGAGGACGGGCCGCACGGAGCCGGCCGACCCGTCTGAGTTTATGCGACGAGGAAGAGGAGGAATCAGAGGGGCCCTTTTCTATTCTAGTCTTGATGAAGGCGGGGCGGGCGGCGTGGGCGACCTCGCTGGCTCAGAAGTGCCGCGGGAACTCGCACTGTTCACAGCGGTTAAGGGCGGGGTGGTTGAGGAAGGTGCAGGCGGTGCAGTTCCACTGCGTCCCCTCGTCTTCCTCCTGGTCTGCGGTGGGCTTCACAACCTTACTGCCCGAGTCTGAGGAGGAGGAAGAGGAGGAGGTTAGTCGTGAAGAAGAAGAGAAGAATAGAAGACATGAGGCACCGCAGGTGAGTGGAACAGTGAGCTCAGGAGTAATGAAAGGGTAGGGTTATAACAGGTATGGTAGGGTTATAACAGACACGGTAGGGTTATAACAGACACGGTAGGGTTATAACAGGTCACAAAAGGTACGGTAGGGTTATGACAGGTAGGTTAGGGTTATAACAGGTAGGGCATGGTTATAACAGGTACGGTAGGGTTATAACAGACAAGGTAGGGTTAAGACAGACATGGTAGGGTTATAACAGACACGGTAGGGTTAAGACAGACATGGTAGGGTTATAACAGGTAGGTTAGGGTTATGACAGACACGGTAGGGTTAAGACAGACACGGTAGGGTTAAGACAGACACAATAGGGTTATAACAGGTAGGTTAGGGTTATAACAGGTAGGTTGTGTTTATGACAGACATGGTAGGGTTATAACAGTTAGGGTTATAACAGTTAGGTTAGGGTTATGACAGACATGGTAGGGTTATAACAGACATGGTAGGGTTATAACAGGTAGGTTGTGTTTGTGACAGACACGGTAGGGTTATAACAGGTAGGGTGGGGTAATGATGGGATAAATAATGTAGTGACTCTGACAGAAGCTCATACCAGTGCACACACGTACAAACTTACCAATAGATAAAGTACCTTTGGGTTTGGGTGGGACAGGACCAAGAAATCCAATGTTGTCATAAAAATTATGGATTGCAATGGGATTAAAATGTGGTCCTATAAACAGATAAACAGAATAGAATCATTTAAAGACCAGATCTAGAACCCATGATTCTCCGGATCATTCCAGCCTCAATGACCAGCATCTTTAGGACCTAGTAGAACCTGGTAGAACCTTCAGCTTCCCCGACCCGATGCTTAGTCAGACACCAGGTTCTGGTAACATTCCTGAGGAATCTTAGCCCACTCCTCAGTGACAAATGTTCTGGTTCTGATCTAGATGGTTCTGAGCTACTGGACAGACTTTTCTTATGACCTATGAACACATTATTAATTAAACTAAGGCCTTATAACAGAAAGTCAGTTCTAAGAACTTCTGATTGATAAACGGGTCTCTGATGAAGGAGGAAGTTCAGGGGGCGGAGTCATGTTGAGAATGTAGCCGTCAGTTAAAGAAGCAGTTTGTGCTGAATAAGTCAACAAAACATCTTTAAATCTGCTGTAGTGGCCTTTTTAACTATACTATCATCAATGCTGCCAGAGGGCCAATAAATCTCTTTTTACCAACCGGCTTCAGGATGTAATTCAGGAAGAGCTGGTAGTTAACAGCACAATGGCTGCGACCTGACGACCGGATGTGGGCCGGCCTGAGAGGCGGGCTGCAGCTGCTCGCTCTGGACCGCTCTGCAAAACCCTCTAAAGCTCTCCAAGCATGTTTGTCTCCATGCCTCCTGAATATATTGTTGAGTCAAATCGTCTTAAAAATCTCTCAAAAGGTTCATTTTGGAGTATTTACAGATAACTTACAGACAGGTTTTATCTTAAAAGGCTTCAATATCACTTTCTAATCTTATTTCAGGTGCATGCTGGTCCCAATCGGATCAACATCTATGCTAACAAAAAGAAAAAGCTACTTTTGAGGTCATTTAGGAGCATGACGGGTTTATTCTTGGCTTAACACTTTCAAACATTAGTTAAAATATGTTTAGTGAATAAAGTTATTCTGTCTTCTTTCAAGAAATCTTAGGCAAATTCCCTCTTTTTCCTTCGGCAGATGTTTTACTTATTGCAAGCTAAAAACATCCTGTATTCATTTAGTTTTACATTTTTTTTGAAAGGATCATCTTTTTTTCCGTTGCAGCGTCTGAAGCTTCACTCAGCGAAGAACCTGTTTATGTCGAGCAGCACAGAAGCTGAGGTCCACTGAAGATCCTATATCAGGCCCACTGAGTCATACCTCTAGTTTGCAGGAGATCGATTTCTTTGGTGAGGCAGTCGATGTCGATCTGCAGTAACCGGTTTTTGCATCGCAACTGCTTCATTTCCTCCAGCTGAAAGGAGAGGAAGACAGGAAGTGATGAGTCGGCGAGCTGTCAGAACCAGACCTCAGCTCCGCCAGCTGTGACAGAGTCAGCTGCTCCGCTCTCCGTAAAAAACCCGGAGCCCAGGAGCCGCTGAGCCGCCAATTAACCTCCGGCTGTCACGTTCCCTTCTGTTGACTCAAACTGGAATAAGGGAGAGAAACGTCTGAGTCGGCAAAAAGCTGAGAGCAGACCTTCATCTGAACCCGAGGAGTTTCAACAGAAACCCAACAGCTGCAGCTCCAACCCAAACATGACGCTGTGTCGAAAATATGAAAGGACAACAATCACTGCAACCTGTCGGTGGTGGTGAGGTGGAGCACTGGACCCGGGTCTGAACCGAAGCACTGGACCCGGGTCTGAACCGAAGCACTGGACCAGAGTCTGAACCGAAGCACTAGACCCGGGTCTGAACCGAAGCACTAGACCCGGGTCTGAACCGAAGCACTAGACCCGGGTCTGAACCGAAGCACTAGACCCGGGTCTGAACCGAAGCACTGGACCCGAGTCTGAACCGAAGCACTAGGCTGGGATCTGGGGTGGAGCACTGGATTGGGGTCTGAGACCCTTCTGCTAGTGGCCTTTAAATTATTCCTTGTGCTGAACCAGGAGGAGCCCTGAGTCCACTGCACCGGTGTGAGGTCTGAGGGTGGTTCTGATTACATCCTGGTACCTAACAGCACTCAGGGTACCATGGCTAACACCTGGGGGTCTGCCTCCCCAGACCATCACTGACCCACTATCAAACCGGTCCTGCTGGATTATGTTTCCGGCAGCAGAACCTTCACCGCGGCGTCTCCAGACTCTTTCACGTCTGACACATGAGCTCAGTGAGAACCTGGTCTCACCAGTGAGGAGAACGGGGCACCTATGGAGAACCCGGCGGTCTCAGGTTAATGCTAATGGAGCGGCTTGTGCTTCCAAACTGGACCGGATCAGATCCCAGAAGTTTGACGGACTGATCCCTTCATTCTTTTGAGCAGCACATGATGGTTGAAAGATCAGGACCTATGACCGATCGCTGAGATGTTTTCTAAGCGCCTCATGCTGGTCAGACATCAAAAAGAAAAAGACATCTGCTCCGAGTCCAAAGATTCTGGTCACCAGGTTTAAGTAGTTACAGAGTTGGAAAACTCAGCGTCTGACGTTTTACCTTCACTTCTCGGAGTATTTGTATTTAGTTGGTGCAGCGCTCCAGAATGAAGTGTGAAGAGAATCTGACACACTGTTGGTTCCGTCAGGCTGAAAGTATGGAGCGATATCGGCCATATCATAAACAGAGCCTGTAATCAACAGAGTGTTCAGGGTGCAGAGGAGGAGCGTTTTTGTAGAACCGCCGCTTTTCTTGTGTCCGTCAGACAAAACCAGAGATAAATGTGAAGGACATTCTTGAACACTTTCCATCACACATGTTTCTCAGTCAAATCAAAGGGAACTGGACTTTTACATGGATTCAACCGGCTAACGGTTGTAATGTTATGGCCGATTGATGAACGTCATGTTGCCAAAAAATACTAAGGTATAAGGTAGAAGACGAAAGAAGCACAACATCATATTACAGGGCCAGCGAACGGTGACAGACGTCATGTACAACTATCAGCCACTACATTACAACCAACCACTGGTGGTAATGTTCTGGCTGGTCGGTGCGAGTCAAAGTTTAGATATGAAACCAACGGGGAAAAGTTCTGAGTCACGGACTGAAAAACAACCAACATCCATCTGATATTGGTCCAGGATCCAAACAGTCCAACATTCCACGGTGGAGTTTTCTGACATGACGCTGGAAATGTGACGGTGGTTATCCCGCCAACCACAGTCTGGAGGCTGAGCAGGGAAGGTTATGTCTGCCCCTCAGACGCTGCTCAAAAAGACGACTCCTCATTTAAAATGGGGCAAAAAAACAAAAAGAGTATGATTAGAAAGAAAACCGGAGATCGTCCTCAGGGACAATCGTGTGTGTTTGATTAGCATCGGCCAACTAGACGAGACTATATATACAAAATAAGAATAACTTTTGGTTACGACCACAAGTCTATGGTTGCTCATGTTAGAATACTTACACTGGTCAGCCATAACATTATAACCACTGAGCAATGAAGTGAATGACATCGATATATCTGTAGGTAGCAGAGATATATCAATGTCATTCATGTTATCTGGTTACCGTGGTTACCTGTCAGTGGGTGGGATATAATATCTGGTTACCATAGTTACCTGTCAGTGGGTGGGATATATTTTGTCCTGATGTTGATCTTG